>JAWPHD010006690.1:0-140711 GCA_037043455.1 Cyrtodaria siliqua | reverse complement strand
AACATTCATAACTTCATGTTTTTATTGTAAGTGCCATAAGGAAGACGTGCATTTAATTTTTATAATTTAAAGAACAGTTTTGAAAGGAAAGTACTTGTTCAAATTAGACAAAAAATTATATTGAAATATATGTGTAGTATACTAAAGATTCAACATCTGATTACAAAAAATACGCGTTTTAGAAGGTGTTTCCGGTTACTTTTTCTTCCCTCGCATATCTTCTTACTTCACAAATAGAACGTAAAACAAATCAATATAAGAATAAAGAGGTTTTATTTTAAGAATTTAATTTGTATTTTGTATAACACCAGTAACCATATGAGAAATAGAGGGGTAACCCGGACAAAATTGCAAACGTAATATCTTCAACTGTTTTGGAATGTTAACACACCACAGACTACTAGACAATTCGAGGAAAGTCTAATGTTTCTAAACGAAATTATGGATCATTAAAATGATGCGCAAAACCAGTGTCAAAAATATATATTTTGTAGCACACAGCCCAAAGTTTTACAAACCCGATCTAAGACTAAAATAAACTTCTTTGAGACCAGCGAGCCCAATATATTCCAATATAGGTGGTTTTTGAAGTAAAATATCAGTGACGCCGTGAGAGGTTTTGCTTCTACATTACCGCTCACGAACAGACTCAATAAAACCGAGTCATCTACTTTATTCTCGTGGTTGTGTTTGTTGCTTCCAAAGGATCTCCCTTATCAGTAGTTATTAACATTCACACACGCGTTCGTTTAGTGCAGTATGGCGGCTGTAAAGTGTCTCCCCGTGCTACGAATCAGAAGTTTGTTTTTACTCGTTCTTTGGAATCACCGAGCCCAATATTGGCGGCTTTGTTTTTTTTGCGGAATTCTCCATCAATGGTAGCTGGAAAGTCGACAGATGACTTTAGTTGTTTTATATGTGAAGAATTTAAACATTTTACTTACACTTGCAATTTTTGCAGAAAAAATATCACTGAAGGCCACTATTTACATGTGTGCATTTTGCTGTTTTACATTCAGTTGTACTACTTTGAGCGATTTGTCCGGTGCTGCTGGATTTGTACTTTAATCATTTTACTAGTTTTATAGTAAAGCCCAGGTATTAGCCCCATTTGACTTCATGTAGGATGTGCATGTCCTTTCCAAACTAGGATCTTAAAAGAAACTCTCCGCTGTGATGGAAAGCTGCTTCATAAGTTGGTGTAAACGTTCAAGCCGACAGATTTACTGCTTGAAGCAACTTCCTGAACCAAAAAAAACATTCTCAATCTGAGAGAATCACGTGTTTCAGGCTGTTTAGTATTATAATGGATAACAAGAGATTTTTCTCCAGCATCAAAGATGTCTGTCTTTTCAATTTTCTTTTCACTGAATTGCTCATCGTTCTGATACAATTGTTTTTAAAGCTAATCATTTTCCAGTATCAAAACCCCTTAAGTCTACTCATCCTGTTTTAACAATCCAGTACTCTGCATCGTCATTTGTACGGCTGGTTTGGAATCATTTGCATCCAAAGGTTTACTTTATATATAAATCTTTACTTATTTTATGTATTTGCAAGACAAACATCATGTTCCTTTATTTGCATTGGCAAGTCACTTATAAAATCAACTTTTTCTCCCTATTTGCCCAGATGTTCTTCTTAAATGAGCTGTGTCTTTTCTGTTTTATTCGTGTATGTAAACCCGTCAAATGCAACGATTGATCATCGTCCATATTGTTTTGTAAAACATGATCTATACTGAAAGGAAAAAGAAACGCATAATCAAAAAACTGCCTATACTACCCTTATTCCACGTAATAGTTCAGATGTATCTCAACGTGTTTTGTAAAAAAAGGGGCTACAAATAATTATAGAAAGAACATATCTGTCATGTAGTAGACCTTTTAATCAAAGTATACTTGTTACACGAGATTCATAAATGTTGAAGTTTCGCTTGAAAAAGTCAAGCCATTTCAGTATTGTATTTAATGTTAAGAGATTGCAACGTTTAAAGCTTAAGTTTGCTCACCTGATTGAGCCAAATGCGCATTCTGTCGATAATGAAACTTTCAAGGGATAACCCTTAGTGTGTTCGGTGCTATTTACACCTTCATTCCGAAAGGACAGGCATAATGTCGAGCTGTACCATTCGATCAGCAGTAGCATATTAAAGCGGAACATATAGCGGAAATACCCATTATGCCTTTCTTTTTCCTTTGGGTATGTATACTTGAAATATATCCAGATATATTTGACCTTTATTGTTCGGGAGCTTGTTTCAGCCAAAGTATTTTGGACTTTTAAGACAACATTTAAGTAGTACTTAAAAAAGATGTATATCAGTAAAATAGACTTATTTATTGGTAAATAAAAATACTTTACTTTTAAAATCGGTTGAGAAATAAAAACATCACGTGCGAAAGTTGTTTTTGACAGGGCGTTTTCAAAGCTCATTCTGAATGCAAAATTCTGCTGCATCACAAATTTAAAAAAATATTTATTTTTAGACTTTTTATCCAAAAATGGTTTTAAGGTGATGGCTAAATGTAAATTTAGACACTCTGAAAGTTTAAGCACAGTATTAAAGCTAACTAAAATTATTTGAAATTTCTAAATTTTCTGCTGTCCCAGCAACAAGGACTGTATACAGAAAACAAAACAGTTTGCTGTAAAATATTTATTTCTCAACCGATTTTCAAAACTAAGGTATTTTTTATTAACACTTACACTTCTAGTTCTAATGATATATATATATTGTTACTTTTCGATTTTTCAAAAACGAATTGTTACAGAAAATATAGCAATTGTTGCCGTTGTCGTCGGGACCCGGGATTAAACAAGAAACCGTTTGAATTTAAGTAGATATACAAGTCGAACGGGAAATGTAGCATTCAAGGACCGCATTCAACCAAAAACAAACAGCGAAACAAATAATATTTACAAAGATGAACAAGCAAGGTTTTACGCAAGCGTGAAATAGCTACCGAGAGACAAGAAGTTAACATAATAATATATCAAGTCACGGGTGTTAAAACAATATTGAAAAAAATAAATGCTGTCACGGACACATAAACACGCCACGACCGTTTTTTCTTACATTCTTCCCGATTTTTACCATCAGTTCTTCCTACCAAGCATTTTATATCAATGTGGGCGACCTCGCTTCTTTCTGTTCAAATACCTTGACATGCCTTACATATTGATTACAACTGCCTTGTAACACGACGTGCTAGAAGTACACATCAGCACAGAAATACAATTGTTCACATGTAAGGGGTACGTGTGCGTTAGAGTGTGCATTACAACATATAAACTGTCCACTGTTACCATGTGTAATTATAAAATTTCGTTATCAAAGTGAAACATGTAAAGGAACTATCACAATCAATGAAAATTATAAAAAAAGAAAGGGAAATCAGCGTGCTTGAACCTTACCTTCCTGGGCACTAACACGGCGCCCCGATCAACTGCGCTATTGAGGGTTGTGAATGTTTAATCGCTAATAAACATATAATAGTAATGATTACATGCTACATTTCAGTAGACTGGTTTACGAAAACGTCATTTCAGCAAGTGAAATGGTAACCTTGTACATTACAAAATATGTGTTTATACCATTCAAGTTTTTCAGACGATTTCTCTAGGAATTCAAGTTGTAAAGCATGATTATTGCCACTTACATGAGTCACAGCTGAATAAAAGGCAAGATATGACATCACAAACATAAAAGGGTTGACAATAGGGCTACCATCTTGGAACGGTCAGCGGTAAAATAGGCCGCTGGGTGTTTAAACCAGGTTCTAGGGACACCAAACCTCACTCTTATCCTATTGTCATCCAGATAAAACGGGACAGTGTAAATACAGATACCCCCGCCTGGTTATATTCTCTAACGAACACAGCATCATTAATAGGCAATATAAATACAACACATCAATGATCATGTATATATGAATATAAAAAGCAAAAGCCTAGAAAGTCACAAAGCAAGTACTCAATGACTTGGCAGAAGCCATAGCAACAAGAGAACAAACCGTTAAGGGTATGGCAAGACCAGATTTAAGATACACATCAGACGCTATCGTCCTTTGAGGACTGAAGGTAGACGTTATCATAGGGTCGCACAATCGAAGACTTCCAAGTGAGCTATTGTGCCTGACGAGTAAGGTAAGTGTTGTTGTAGAAATCGCTGTCTATAGACCGCGTATGTCCAAAATCTGAACGCATATGATCGTGATAAGTTTTGTTCATTAAATGTTCATATTCTACATTCTAACGCACTTGACACAAATCCTGCAATCTGTTGGTTGAAGTTCAAACATGTGCGACTATGATATAGGCCTAGTGCATAACCCGTCGCAAATCCATTCAGGTGACGTTAAAAAGTCAAAAACATGAAGTCATTTAGTTAGTGAGAAAAAATGTCAAAAACACTGAAATGCGTCAGAAATGGGTTAACTAGTATTGAAATGTTGACTTTTGCGACAGTATATCTATCGTTTAACAGTCGCAAATCGTGTTTAACGGCTCCGCTAATGCGTCTCCATTAAATTTATTTTGCGACCACTAAACGACTGATATTTACCATTGCAAAATTCAAAACTTTCAATACAGTTAACCCTGTAATAAATTTCAAGGTAAAGACACCACATACTATAGACTTGTTAAAACCGGAATAAATACAAATTACACTAAGTTACCTTCGCGCCATTAATTTTGCGCCAATCGGAACTGCCTCGCCAATTTCCGTAACTTGTAAAATCGACGAGGCAGTTCCGATTATTTTGGCGCATGTCAGTAGGAAGTAGGTGTTTTCGAAAATATATAAATATATTTATTTTGACAATTTAAATATTATAGTGTGTTTTATTATTCCAAATTTGATTGCTACGTCAATTGTTTGACACTATTATGTAACAATGTAGCATTATTTATTATTAAACATATTTGTCAATATTATTTATCTTCATCATACTGGGGTTGCGGGTTGAGGAATGGCTGGGATGGTGTTGTGAATACCATAGACACTAGACTTAGAATATACGGCGTCTTCGAAGATTTCTAGTATGTTTCACGTTGTCATTTTTATTTTTGTCTGTAGTATGTTATTCCATCTTCTCACAAAGACATGACTGTAACATGGCATAAAAACACATTTTTCAGAAAGAAGAACTATCCAAAATAATAATAATAAAAAAAACACTAAACATGACTGTAACAAAGCATAAAATACATTTTCCAGAGAGAAGAAATATCCAGAAGAATATAAAAAAAAAATTAAACTTTAGCCTACATCATATTTCTATTTGTTATTAGGGGTGTGCCTACATATATAATATATAAGCGTTTTATTCCCCCATCCCCGACCCACCCTTATATAAATACCATCTTTTATAGTCTGCTTATGACGCTGTAAAGCTTATTGCTATTTCAGATGGCTATCTTCGAAGTCATACTATTAGTAGAAACTATTTAAGTCCTCAAACATGATATATATCTGAAGAAATACTTTTAAATAAAAAAAAATCAAGAAAAAAATCGCAACAACGAATGACCAAAGAGGAACGAACATAAGACAATCGTTTACGGAGTCATATATTAAACGTATGATTCATAAATACAAAATGATAAATGGTACTTTTACAATTTGCTTCACACCTGTGCTAATCCAACAGCATATACAAATTGTTTAGATGAGTCTAGTTCAAATAGTCGAATTCCAGAATAGATCCGTACAGACAACGCCGTCGTTTACTTTCAGTTTAACGTGAACATTTCATACACAAGCTACCGAAACCGACCAAGTGTATTCGCACATGCCTTATCTAGCATTTAACAGCAAAATATGTCGTACAAAGCTCACGCCAAACAATTCAAAACGCCCTAAGACCTACCCCCGTCTTTGAAGTCGGGACGGCATTCTTGTGCCCAATGGCTGTTACGTCACGCACTGCTGTTGCACAGGTCGGATGTTTACCGAGGTAATCCGAGTATTTGCGCGTGATAATCGCCATGTTTACGCGGAATGATGGGACACTACTGTGATGATAGCCCCTCGACTGTCAGTGGTTAAGTGTTCTTTGGATTATCAGATTAACAAACATGCCTGAGGTGTGTTTGTGTATCTGTAGTGATGTGGTGTATCTTGACCCTTTGAAAACACTAAAAAGACAACTGAAGCCAGCTTAGTAATCGAGGTAATTTATATTAAAGAGTCTAGAGTCTAGCATTACATATACTGTAATGGCATTCGTCTTAACATAGCACCTCAAACGACGTATCGTGCGTCCTCAAACATTAATTTTTATTGATTGATACGAACAGCAGCAGCTGCTATTTAGTATAATAGTATATCAGAAACTATACGCGTTTTTCATTGGCCTAGACTCCGTCACGTGGGATTAAATTGTTTTGACCATTCTGATTAGAAATATGCCAACCGTGCAATAGTCCATTTCGAAACCGTGCAATAGTACATTTAACGTGCAATAGTAAACCTGTGTCACTGACGCGTCTTTTGTTAAAACGGCAGAGTGTCATGTGACCATGCAATAAGTTCATTTCGTAACCATGCATAGTACATGTATCATTCTTACATGGCCTTACACATTTTCAAATTCCAATTCAAATTAAGTAGTTAAAACATTAAAAAACGCTCATATTTTAATACATGTATATAATAAAATATTTGATTTGATTTGAATTGGAGTTTATAGTCGCACCAACAGCTCATATCATGTGGCGACTTTGCAGCTTCTATTGGTGGAGGAAGACCACCGGGCAATTTTCGTGCATTTGCTGGCACCTGGGTAGAACCACCGAAGTTCCCCAAGCCAGCTGGATAGCTTCCTCACATACAGATGCCTAGATATAATAAAATAAAACAACTAATTTTTTCCTTAGAAGACAATGGATTAGAACTATTTCTACTCGGGAGTGACTGCTGAACCTTGCAGAGTACTATTGCTCTCTTCTTCGGGTCCGTCTGATAACTAGTTCTAACTTATTGTCTTCTAAGTTATTAAATAGTATTGATTAATGTCGCGAGTTCATCAACTACATCGTAACAAAATTTCATCAAATGCCCCTAAGATTGACACTTATGTCGCCGTGCCAAAAACATAACTATTAAATAGTCATGGAGTTTATATAGCGAACGTCTTGATAATATTATTTTAGTCTTGATCGAAATAGGTTGTTCGAACACCAACATCGCCAAGTACGAATGATTGAAAAACATATTAAGGTTCATGTATTGTCTTTGTAAATCAGATTGAATTATATAGGAAATGTGTTCAGTGAACAGTCAGAACATTCTGAAAAGGATACGTGTGTCGACAACAAAGGATGATTGAATGAATACTTTTGTGTCATAAAGGAATAACGTGGAGAAAAAAAAATTCTATTTATTAATTTGATATGGACTTATTTTACTATTTATTAGTCCTTCTACCTAGATTGGTATGTAACGATTTTATATTACAAATTCTGTGTAAAAATATTTAAACACGTCTTAGTACTATAACTTTGCAATTATCCTGTATACGTCATGTGATTTACAAAGACAATACATGAACCTTAAGCTTTCCGCAATACTAGTACGGTCATTTTACAATTCATTCCAGTAATACTAGTACGGCCATTTTTACAATTCATTCCAGTAATACTAGTACGGCCATTTTTACAATTCATTCCAGTAATACAAGTACGGCCATTTTTACAATTCATTCCAGTACTAGTACGCAGTAATACTAGTACGGCCATTTTTACAATTCATTCCAGTAAAACAAGTTCGGCAATTTTTACAATTCATTCCAGTAATACTAGTAAGCCATTTTTACAATTCATTCCAGTACTAGTACGCAGTAATATTAGTACGGCCATTTTTACAATTCATTCCAGTAAAACAAGTACGGCCATTTTTACAATTCATTCCAGTAATACTAGTAAGCCATTTTTACAATTCATTCCAGTACTAGTACGCAGTAATTCTAGTACGGCAATTTTTACAATTCATTCCAGTAATACTAGAACGGCCATTTTTACAATGTATTCCATAAAACAAGTACGGTCATTTTTACAATTCATTCCAGTAATACTAGTACGGCCATTTTTACAATTCATTCCAGTAATACAAGTACGGCCATTTTTACAATTCATTCCAGTAATACTAGTACGGCCATTTTTACAATTCATTCCAGTAATACTAGTAAGCCATTTTTACACTTCGTTCCTGTACTAGTACGCAGTAATACTAGTACGGCCATTTTTACAATTCATTCCAGTAATACTAGTACGGCCATATTTACAATTCATTCCAGTAATACAAGTACGGCCATTTTTACAATTCATTCCAGTAAAATTAGTACGGTCATTTTTACAATTCATTCCAGTACTAGTACGGCCATTTTTACAATTCATTCCAGTAATACTAGTACGGCCATTTTTACAATTCATCCCAGTAATACTAGTACGGCCATTTTTACAATTCATTCCAGTAATACAAGTACGGCCATTTTTGCAATTCATTCCAGTACTAGTACGCAGTAATACTAGTACGGCCATTTTTACAATTCATTCCAGTAAAACAAGTTCGGCAATTTTTACAATTCATTCCCGTAATACTAGTAAGCCATTTTTACAATTCATTCCAGTACTAGTACGCAGTAATATTAGTACGGCCATTTTTACAATTCATTCCAGTAAAACAAGTACGGCCATTTTTACAATTCATTCCAGTAATACTAGTAAGCCATTTTTACAATTCATTCCAGTACTAGTACGCAGTAATACTAGTACGGCAATTTTTACAATTCATTCCAGTAATACTAGAACGGCCATTTTTACAATGTATTCCATAAAACAAGTACGGTCATTTTTACAATTCATTCCAGTAATACTAGTACGGCCATTTTTACAATTCATTCCAGTAATACAAGTACGGCCATTTTTACAATTCATTCCAGTAATACTAGTACGGCCATTTTTACAATTCATTCCAGTAATACTAGTAAGCCATTTTTACACTTCGTTCCTGTACTAGTACGCAGTGATACTAGTACGGCCATTTTTACAATTCATTCCAGTAATACTAGTACGGCCATTTTTACAATTCATTCCAGTAATACAAGTACGGCCATTTTTACAATTCATTCCAGTAATACTAGTACGGCCATTTTTACAATTCATTCCAGTAATACTAGTAAGCCATTTTTACACTTCGTTCCTGTACTAGTACGCAGTAATACTAGTACGGCCATTTTTACAATTCATTCCAGTAATACTAGTACGGCCATATTTACAATTCATTCCAGTAATACAAGTACGGCCATTTTTACAATTCATTCCAGTAAAATTAGTACGGTCATTTTTACAATTCATTCCAGTACTAGTACGGCCATTTTTACAATTCATTCCAGTAATACTAGTACGGCCATTTTTACAATTCATTCCAGTAATACTAGTACGGCCATTTTTACAATTCATTCCAGTAATACAAGTACGGCCATTTTTACAATTCATTCCAGTACTAGTACGCAGTAATACTAGTACGGCCATTTTTACAATTCATTCCAGTAAAACAAGTTCGGCAATTTTTACAATTCATTCCAGTAATACTAGTAAGCCATTTTTACAATTCATTCCAGTACTAGTACGCAGTAATATTAGTACGGCCATTTTTACAATTCATTCCAGTAAAACAAGTACGGCCATTTTTACAATTCATTCCAGTAATACTAGTAAGCCATTTTTACAATTCATTCCAGTACTAGTACGCAGTAATACTAGTACGGCAATTTTTACAATTCATTCCAGTAATACTAGAACGGCCATTTTTACAATGTATTCCATAAAACAAGTACGGTCATTTTTACAATTCATTCCAGTAATACTAGTACGGCCATTTTTACAATTCATTCCAGTAATACAAGTACGGCCATTTTTACAATTCATTCCAGTAATACTAGTAAGCCATTTTTACACTTCGTTCCTGTACTAGTACGCAGTAATACTAGTACGGCCATTTTTACAATTCATTCCAGTAATACTAGTACGGCCATATTTACAATTCATTCCAGTAATACAAGTACGGCCATTTTTACAATTCATTCCAGTAAAATTAGTACGGTCATTTTTACAATTCATTCCAGTACTAGTACGGCCATTTTTACAATTCATTCCAGTAATACTAGTCAGCCATTTTTACAATTCATTCCAGTAATACTAGTCAGCCATTTTTACAATTCATTCCAGTACTAGTACGGCCATTTTTAAAATGCATTCCAGTAATACTAGTCAGCCATTTTTACAATTCATTCCACTACTAGTACGGCCATTTTTACAATTCATTCCAGTAATACTAGTACGGCCATTTTTACAATTCATTCCAGTAATAAAAGTACGGCCATTTTTACAATTCATTCCAGTAATACTAGTACGGCCATTTTTACAATGTATTCCATAAAACAAGTACGGTCATTTTTACAATTCATTCCAGTAATACAAGTACGGCCATTTTTACAATTCATTCCAGTAATACTAGTACGGCCATTTTTACAATTCATTCCAGTAATATTAGTAAGCCATTTTTACACTTCGTTCCTGTACTAGTACGCAGTAATACTAGTACGCCATTTTTACAATTCATTCCAGTAATACTAGTACGGCCATTTTTACAATTTATTCCAGTAAAACAAGTACGGTCATTTTTACAATTCATTCCAGTAATACAAGTACGGCCATTTTTACAATTCATTCCAGTAATACTAGTACGGTCATTTTTACAATTCATTCCAGTAATACTAGTACGGCCATTTTTACAATTCATTCCAGTAATACAAGTACGGCCATTTTTACAATTCATTCCAGTAAAAATAGTACGGTCATTTTTACATATCATTCCAGTACTAGTACGGCCATTTTTACAATTCATTCCAGTAATACTAGTCAGCCATTTTTACAATTCATTCCAGTACTAGTACGGCCATTTTTACAATTCATTCCAGTAATACTTATCAGCCATTTTTACAATTCATTCCACTACTAGTACGGCCATTTTTACAATTCATTCCAGTAATACTAGTACGGCCATTTTTACAATTTATTCCAGTAATAAAAGTACGGCCATTTTGACAATTCATTCCAGTTACACTAGTAAGCCATTTTTTACAATTCATTCCAGTAATACAAGTACGGCCATTTTTACAGTTCATTCTAGTAAAACAAGTACGGCCATTTTTACAATTCATTCCAGTAATACAAGTACGGCCATTTTTACAATTCATTCCAACACTCAAGACAGCATAAGGCTCATACGATGTCAAGTGCGAAATTGTTTTGTTTGTTTAGCTATGCTGAAAGGTAAAAGAAACGCATAATGGGTATTTCCGCTATATATTGTATGTTTAATATGCTACTGCTAATCGAATGGTACAGGGCGACATTAGGCCTGTCCTTTCGGAAAGAAGGTTTAAACAGCACCGAACACACCAATGGTTACCCCTTTAAAGTTTCATTATCGACAGAAAGCGTATTTGGCTCAAACAGGTTTAACTTAGGCTTTAAACTTTGCAATCTCTTAACATTAAACATAAACATAAATGGCTTGACTTTTTCAAGCGAAACTTCAACATTTATGAATTTCGTGTAACAAAGTATACTTTGATTAAAAGGTCTACTACATGACAGAGTTGTTCTTTCTGTAATTAGTTGTAGCCCCTTTTTGTACAAAACACGTTGAGATATATCTGGAATATTACGTGAAATTAGGTGTATATAATTTTGTAGTATAGGCACTGTTTTGATTAGGCGTTTCTTTTTCCTTTCAGTATATATATATTTCTATTTCACACGCTTTTAATTGACTATTGTTTCCTATTGCGGTTTATCTCTTGACAAAATACATTGTGTTTCTAGTCGCCGCGCGAGCGAATTGTATAGCATGGATTGAGTATCACATGGTGGTCATAGTATCATATCAATCAGTTGTAATTACGAAAATCAATCATTTGATTGAAACTGAACAATACGATTAATATAGCAAAATGAAATGTAAATATAAGGTTTGAATTCGATAGTTCGATCGTTCATGGGGATAAACACACATTACCGTGGTTTAAATGTAGGGAGTAGCAATTCGGGCTTGACGCACTGTAAACTTCCATACTGATTGAGAGAAGGACGTAAGAACATAAAACTTACTGCATATTTTGTTACTAGTTATACCCGAAATAAACTGAACATACAAAAGGGACACATGTCAATCTTAAAGATTGTATCAAGCATTAGAGAGGGTCTGAATGTATTATTCCCTCTCATTTTGATTAAATAAACCTGCTTGCATATATTTAAATACAATTTTGAGTTATCAGTTTTTCGTCTAATCTTCCATAGGTTTAAGTATATTATTGGTACAATATAATCAACAGTTTTTAATATGCAAAACCAAGTTGCTTTATACCGTTCTTATAATTAATAGTAATGATTGAACAAATATAAGTTATGTAGAAAAACTAACGGGACGCCTCGAGTTTAAAAAAAAACAAGAGTGCAGAAAATTCAGAAAATGAAACTCATTTTAAAACTAAGGAATGGCGTCCAGGCAAAGATGGGCTCCGTTTTTCGAAGACGAGAGACGTCTGAGATCGAACGATTGCGTATAGTTATATACACCATAGCCATCAGTTCATGCCACGGGAAGTCGAAACATCAAATATGACGAGAATAAGCTGAAGAGAATTGTACGGTGCACCAACACAAACAGGTAATATGGCGACAACAGAAAACTACACTTCATTTATAGTGAAACAGAAAAGGACATTTGAATATAAATAGACAGATTGATATGTTTTTATTGACAATCAATGACAGTGGTTTATCATTACAAATATATGACGATTACACAAACAATTACACACACGTGGCAGATATTTACATTGTACACAGAACAAAATAATCAATATAACGTTGTTTTTTTTTGGTACGTGAGATTTCCAATCAATCCGACTTTTGATTGCATTCAAGGGTCCCAAACATCTTGAGTAACTGTTGGTTGAAACGCTCCACTATATCATATCCCCATTGGATAGTTAGGCGTGGCTCTGTATTTTTCTATACCCGCAATTTGGCATGGTTCTATGATCATCTGAGATTCATCTGAGATTCAAAGTTTCGACCTTGATCACTACTGGAAATCTGTAGTGTTCAATGAACTGGTCAAACAGTATTCTGCCGGAAGTGTTGGCAGTCTGGTTCATTGTTGGAAAAGCCTGTGTGTAACGACTAAAGTAGTCTGTGATGACATGGATATTTTCAAATCCACCCCTTTCCAGGATTTCCGTCTTACGCACCGCTGCGCACTTTCTCGGTGAATAGGAATCCAAACCAGGCCAGTAAAAGTTATCGCGAAACAATCATAGTGTCCTATCGCGACCCTGGTGGCCGAAGTAAGCATGCTGGAATACATCATTCCTTAGCTTAATTGGAAGAATAAGTTGGCGCCTTTCTTGATCAGATTCCCTAGCTCTCAAGTACAGTAAACCTTCGCTGATAAAAACCTCCTTCGACCATTCACTCGTTAATAGCTGGAAATTGTAGTAGTATGGAACCAAATGTCGTAGATATAGGTTTGTCCCGCAGCAAATAAGCCCAACAACATCCGTTATGATGATATATTCATGCTGGGCTTTGTTCCAGTCCTTTGCACACTGACTATATGTCAGAAGTATTTCGTCTGGTGGACTAGAATCTTCGATGTCTTATCCTGTTTGATCTGACGCTTGTAGTACAGTACCGTATATGCCAAGGCTATGTCGTTTGACTTGGCTACGAATGCAATTGCCTTGATTCAGGTCCAATTACTTTGATTTGATCCGTTTAAACTGACTTTTGGACGCTTTATTGAGAGTGCATCGGCATCTATGTTGTTGTTTTTTAACATTCCTATACCTAATGTGTAGATCGTAGTTGGCAAGACAAGCGATCCAGCGCTATCTAGTTTGGTCTGGGATTATGTCACGAGGGTTGTTGTCGGTCAAAGCAATATATTTGCCTCCATACAGAAAGACGTGGAATTTTTCCGTTACTGGCCACTTTAACGCGAGAAAGTCATGTATGAGCCTATTTTTTTCAGATAGCTTAATACATCCGTTGGCAAAGGCAACAATTATGTCTATTCCATCCGTCTGCTCGTACAGCAATAAGTCTTTAAATCGGGGCTTCTGTGTGAAGCTTAAATTACTTTTTATAGACTGCATAAGCCAAAACAGTGGCAGAGGATACCTTCTGCTTAATGCTATCAAAAGCAACTTGCTGAGGTGAACTCCACACAATCGACTTTCGATTGACCTTTTTTCTTGTCCTTTCTAGGACTATCGCCTATCAGAAGGTCTTTGAGAGATCTGGCTAACTTGGCGTATTCTTTGATAAACTTCTGGTAGTATCCAGAAAATCCAAGACAGCTGCGTACATCATCGATGGATCTTCAAGTGTGTCATTTCTCGACTGCAGAAACCTTTTCCGGATCCATTCGGATGCCTTCCTCAGAAACTAAATGTCCGAGATAAAGGACTTCATGAAAAACTCGCATTTGCTAGCACTGATCTTAATGTTGTTACATATCTTGAATGCGTTAGAACACAGCTTCTAGACGATCAATGTGTGCACTCATTCAATCTAAGACGTCCTAATTGGAATGCCGCCTTTGCATTTTCCTTCTAAGCGAAGTTCCACCTGCCAGTACCAACACAGAAGCGGATTGTCCCATATTCCCTCCGGACAACTACAACATGTAAAGAGAAAGGGCTCTGTGATGTTCTGATATATCCCATGGCAATCATTTCTTTCAAGTGTTCACTGACCTCCTCAATTAGAGCTGGTGGTACGGGCTTATACGGGTCTTTGAATCGGGCACGAATTTCTAAATTATTAGAATATTTTAGTACCTTGGTGTGGCCAATAACTGGAGATCCTGCTGAAAATAAGTGTTTTTTTCTTCTGGAGCGGTTTCCTCTTGACAGACTTTACTTTGCCTTGAGGCATGCGGGATAAATCTTTTTCAACTCCGTTTTCCACTCATCTTCTTTGATGTCATTTTCCTCATCGTTGTTTTCAGTTGTAATGTGTTTCTTATCTGCAGAAGGTTCCCATGACCTTAACACCTTTACTTCTTGAAGGTCACATATACTAGATTTAGGTTTGAGTATGACCGATTTAGCAGACATTTTAAACACCTTCACCGGAATTCTCTCTGATTTATTTAGTTCCACTACTCTTGGACAAATTCCTATGCGACTCGATGCCCCTTTACAGCTCCCTGTTACAGCACTTTCTATCTGCTTGTTTCCGCACCAATCCATAGATGGTCTTTGCTTGAAATGGTATCAGCTCAATATCCTTGTGTTTCATTGATTTTACTGTTCCTGCTGTGTGTCTTCCATTCGTTACGGCAATTGCTGATTTCCATTATTCTGTCAAATATCTGTGTCTGCCATTTGTCCATTAATGGAGACCTCTGTCGGTTTTAATGTTTATTTTCTTCTGCGATGGTCTTCTTATTGGTGTTCACTGGTTTGTCATTATGTCAAGCTTAAACGTTGTTATATTCCCTCTGCAATCGTCCATTCCTCGGAATTGACTCCTTCCTCTTCCGTTGTGACTTTTTCTGAAATTCATTCTTCCACTAAACTGACCTCTATGATTGTCTTCTCTATCACTATGCTGTCTCTGATCTTCTGGTCTATTTCTTCTTTATGGATTATTGCTTGTCCATACTCGTAAACTTTATTGTATAATTATTTCATTAGATTCATTAAAGTGTACACCATTTTTTTATGTTTATCTTTCTTTCGCTGTGAACTATTGGTTGATAAATTGTCTTAATTACTACTCCATCTTTATCCATCTTTATCTCATGTTCTTTCACTTTAGCTTTTCTTCTTACAATGTCAAAACTGTCACCCTGTTCATGTGCTGTTCTTGTAGCATGTTTGATAGCCTTTATGAGTGCCCTCCAAAACTTATCTCGAAGCATTGCGTTATTCTATTCAGACGTAATTGCACTCTTGATATTCGACAATTGTATTATTTCTTTAGTCGTAGACACCATTCTATTATTGTTCCATTTGCCTTATGTGTGTACATGTCCCTGTTTAGTTTTGTCTGGGGGCCAACTTTCCAGAGATGTCTTCAGCCCTTTTAACAATTTTTTCTGAAGTGACGAATGTTTTGATCAACATCTTTCGCGCTTACCTCTTCAAGAACTGAATGATGGAGTGTGTTAGACCGTTGTCTTTAAACAGTTTGGACGCCCTAATGCTGTTGATTTACATTTTACACTCCTGTAATGTTACTTCCTTTTAAGATGTTGCATCGGCTCCCGCGAATTGATCTATCATTAATTTTGGGGGAAATCGTAAAGAGGTTATTGAGTCCTTTTTATTTACCTTGCCTCTTAAACATATCTTTCTCAAAATCACTCAACGTATTGTTGATTTCTGTCGTATTCTTTGTGGGATATTTGTCTTTTCTCATTTGAAGAATGTTGAACTCCAATTCTTCTTCCTTATCTTTATTTCGAAGTTGCAGTTCCATATCCTCGATATTATATGCCCCTGTAAAACAAAGAAAACAAATATAACTTAAACGTGCCTGCCTATTTTACATGAAACTTTACATCTCTCTATTGAAAATGGTGAAATAATTAGCAAAATCTATGACAACAGGGATGATTTTAATCTTGATTTTGTTAATTATCCCCATTTAGATGGTAGATGGGGATGTTCCCCGAGCAACTTCTTATGGGGTCTATGTGTCTCAGTTATTCGTTTTTCTAGAGCTTGTGCTCGAGTTGCGGACTTTAATATTCGTAATCTTTGTATAACTAAAAAGCTACTCAATAAGGGCTACCATAACCTTCGTAAAACCTTTGCAAAATTGTATTATCGTAACCCTGATATTCTTTCGAAATATAAAAGTAATTTAAGAACTCTTCTGCGAAAAGGACTATGACATCCTGACTTCTATGATGATGTGATTTACAAACTTCGTAAGATACTTGGTCATGATCGCTTTCATACTATCTTTGTTAAACTTGTTAAAAGGTCTATCAAAAGAGGTTATGACCCTATCATTTTGATTATCAGTTCCAGGTCTAGTTGTGCATATCATCGTCGTGTTTAGGTTTGGTGGTGGACCCATTTACAGTTCGCCACTATGCTTTCTTCTTTAAATTTGTGAGGACCGGACAGGCTGTGGACGCTATGATGAAGTCTACCTAAAGCCCAAAAGAACGTTGACGTTTGGTGTTTGTCTCCAATCATGTCTTGTCGTGCCCTCAATGTTTTATTCTCTGTTGCTCTGGCTTCTGTCAAGTCATTTAGTACCTTCTTTGTGGCTTTCTATGCTATTGTTTTTTGTATTTATATATATGCGAGCATCTTTGTGTTTTACTTATATTGCCTATTAATGCTGCCTTGTTGGTTAGAGAATAGTTCATGGCGGGGATTTCTTTATTTACACTGTCCCGTTTAGGGATGACAGTAGGTTAAGTGTGAGGTTTAGTGCACCCTAGAACCTGTTTTAAACCCCTCAGCGGCCCTTTTTTTGCCACTGACCGTTCCCAGGCGGTAGCCCTATTGTAAACCGTTTTTGTGTTCGTGACGACATATGCCTTTATTCATTGTTAACATTGACATTCATGTTTGTCCTTTTGCGTGTTATTGGGTTTACTGTGTTCTGTGAAAGCTGCATTTCCTGTTCGACTTTTATCCATCCATAAAAATATGTGCATAAAAATACAGACTCAAATTTGACAATTGATAGCTAACGTCAGAATCTAGGTCAGATGTGTACTATTTATCGAGTGTTTGTTTGTCGTTCAACGTAACAGTTACATGCATGTAATTGATACATGCATGTGTAGGTGTACATGTAATATATTAAGATTCATGTCAGAACCGATCTGCGTTCATTTTAAGCGTACCAGAGCATTCAAAGATGAGCTATTGGCACCACTCTTCGTCCGTCGTCGTCGTTGATTTCTGCTTTAAACGAATTCTCATCAGAAATAGCTGGGTCAATTTTGACCAAAATTCACATTGCTGACCTGTACTTATAGGTCAATGCTTTTCAAATGTGTTAAAATTAGGTCGGTGCGCCATACCATTACAATAAACGTCCGACACCTTAACGAATCTTCTCATGAACCATGTACAGATTTCAACAGCCCCCCTCCCCCCCACCCCCCTTTCTAGAATATCAAGTGTGTTCAAATGAAGTCTCAGAGGTAAAAAATGGCCGTGCACCGGAGACCCAAAGTTTGTATAAATAGATGTTGCATCTTCTACATAGACATAGTTCTAAGAAAAAAATCGTTCTACTGGCTCAAGATAAAGTTTATGTATAAGGGGCCATAACTCTTTAAAAAATCATTCAACCGGAACATGACGATGATATATGGAACTAGGTTTGTTGCTAATCATCCTTGCCAAGATTCGTTGAAATCCAGCCAGGGAATCAGTAGAATTAGTTGGGACAAATTGTGTGCATTAAAACCTTAAAAGGGCCAAAATTCATTCAACCAGAACACGGCAATGACAGGTGCAACTAGGCTTGGTACTGATCATCCCCGCCAAGATTCGTTAGCGGGGATGATAACAGACTAATCTGGACAAAGTGTGTGTATTAAAACATTAAAAGGGTCATAACTCTGCCAAAAAACATTCAACTGGAATATGGCGATGATATGCACAACTAGGCTTGATACTGATCATCCTTTTCAAGTTTCGTTGAAATCCGGCGAGGGTTCAGGAGAACTAGCCCGGAAAAAGTTTGTGTATTGAAACCTTTAAAGGGCCATAACTCTGCCAAAAATATGTAAAGAAAGATAAAAATATCGGACAGGGAAAACAGCATTCAAGGACGACAGTCAACCACAAAACACAAAAACAAACACGCAAACAGACAAACGAGAAGCCAAAAGTAATAAACAATGCAAACGACACCACAAACACAAAAATGTTGACAATAGGGCTACCGCCTTGGAACGGTCAGTGGCAACAAAGGTCACTGGGGGTTTAAACCGGTTCTCAGGGTGCACCAACCCTCACACTTACCCTACTGTCATCCCATTAAAACAGGACAGTGTAAATAATGATCTAATCTCTAACCAACAAGGCAGCATCAATAGGCAATATAAGTAAAACACAAATATGCTCGTGTAAATATAATACAAAAAAACAACAGCCTAGAAAGCCACAATGAAGGTACTCAATGACTTGGCAGAAGCCAGAGCAACAAGAGAATAAACCATTAAGGGCACGACAAGAAATATCATAGACAAACATCAAACGTCACCGTCCCATTGGACTTTAGGTAGGCGTCATCATAGGGTCCACAGCCTGTCCGGTTATCGTACAATTAAAGAGGAAAGCATAGTGGCGAACTGTAAAAGGGTCCACCACCAAACCGAAACACGACGATGATATGCACAACTAGACCTGGAACTGATAATCCCTAAAAAGTTTCTTTTAAATCCTGCCAGAGGTTCAGGAGAACTAGTCAGGACAATGTGTGTATATTAAAACTTTTAAAGGGCCATAACTCCACCAAAATCATTCAACCGGAACATGGTGAATATATGTACAACTAGGCTTGGTGCTGATCATCCCTGCAAAATTTCACAGACATCTGGCCAAATGAAGGCCCTTCAGTCTTAATGAGGCCAAAATATAGCATATTCTGAAAATCATATCTCCGGTGTAAATGGTCCAATCTGGCTGGTTTTCGAACTTGACTGAGATTTCATTGATAGTAATAATCTGGTAAAGTTTGGTAAATATCTGATGAAAAATATAGGCCCTAGGCTATCGTCTTAACGAGGCAAAATATAGCATATTTCAGAAAATCAAGAGCCATAACTCCGGTGTAGATGGTTCAATCTGGCTGGTTTTCTGAAGTTATTAAAAAAAAAAAAAAAAAAAAAAAAAAAAATAGAAAAAAAAAAAAAAAATTCAAACACAAAGTTAAAGAAATAGAAAAACATGTAAGTTTGGTTACGATTGCTCAAGAAATGTGGTCTGTGTCGTTTTAACAACATGTAAATCTGCATTTTGTTTGCTAATCCAGGGGCCATAACTCTGGTGTTACTGGTCCGATCTTTCCCATTATCAAACTCGTCCGAGATCTTAAGGTCATATACAGTCTGTGCACGTTTCTGAATCTGAATCTGTTACGGTGTAGGCCCTGTTACGGCATAAACACATCGGAAGAGAGACTGTTGCTGTAAGTAGCACTTTACGAGAGCTGGCGTGCATACGAAACTGTCTTCAAGATGGTTCCAATCAATAATTGTCTTTGGAAAGAAAGAGTTTTTATATTGGTCGTTCTTGCACTGTGTTGTTTTGAAACACTGAATTATTTAGCACCTGACTGTTTATAATGTTATTGGCTTAAAAGTCACTGAAAGCTTTTGCTTTAATACGGCGTTTAGGTCTTTCAGGAATTAGAATTAGTCTTGGCATTTGAAAGCTGGCACCAGCCCCTCGACCACCTTGTAGAAGAAGACGAGTCGGTTCATCTTCCTTCTGTCTTGGAGCCACGGTAACTTCAGGTCTGACAGCATTCGTGTGACGCATCCTTCCTCGCGTGACTTGTAGTCTCCGGAGACAAACCTAGCAGCTTGGCGTTGGACCTTTTCCAATCTGTTTATGTCCTTCTTATAATAGGGATCCCAGACGGTGGTGCTATATTCCAGCGTCGATCGCACCAGTGCCAGGTATGCTGATCTTCTGCATGACTTAGGGCAGTGTTTTAGGTTGCGCTTCATGAACCAGAGGTATGAGTTGGCCTTCTTGATGGTCTTTGTTATGTGCGCATCCCACTTCAGGTCTTCCGATATGGTTAGTCCGAGGATCTGATTATTTAGGGAGTAGAAGTTAGAATAATTCGAGTTAATGCTCATGATGTAACACTTCTTTTCATTAAACTGCATGCCCCAGTTGTGAGCCCAATATTGTAACGCCTTCAAGTCGCCTTGGAGTATAAGATGGTCCTTTCTGGTTTCTATGACCATGTAGAGGAGGCAGTCATCCGCGAATAAACGCGCCTTCAGGGAGATCGTTAATGTAACACAGAAAGAGTAGAGGCCCAATGACTATACCCTGAGGGACGCCGGAGTCTACTGTGGCTGGGTCCGAGTACTCGCCTTCTACTAAGACTTACATATGCCGTTATATGGGTGAGGAAGTTCCGAATACAGGTGTTTAGGGGTCCATCTACGCCATAATTCTTTATCTTGGCCAGAAGCTTCTCGTGGGGGACTGTATCGAAGGCCTTCATCTGTTTGGCTGCCAGAGTCATGTTTCTTCGGTAGATCATGTACGGTTGCAAGAAGTTGCGTTTCGCAGGAGTACCCAGATCTGATGTGGTTGTTTTCGAGGTGTGTAAGGATATGTCTGCAGATAATGTGTTCAAGCAGCTTGCATGAAACACAGGTAAGTGATACAGGTCGATAGTTTTCAGAGAGATGTACGTATAGGCCCTATGTTATGACCAGTAGTGGAATAATTGGAGTAGGTTGACGGTTGATTATGGGTGTAGTGTAGGATAGATCATTTTTGGTGAATACTGACTGGATTTGTTGGACAAGGATTTCTGCCTTTTCTTTACTGTTGTTTACTAAGTTACCAAGCTTCTTTAATGACGAAATACAATACTGTCTTGTCGTTTAGATTTAACATATCTCAAGAATGGTTTGGTGTTGTTATCAAGACCATCTTGTATTATGTTGTTGATGTGGTTTATTTCTGCCAGTTTGAATTCTCTCTTGCAGGTCTTCTGAAATGAGTGGTAGCTGTTCCACTAGTTGGTTTTCTTGGCCTGTCTGTAGAGACGGGCTTCCTTTTTAACAATACGAGGGTCATTCAATAAGTTCTGTCACTAACGCGTTTTAACAATTATGTGCTCGTTGTGAGTGTTGATGTTTGGTACCAAATGAAAGAGAGTTTCAATTACATTGATGGTAAAATGAATGCTGTATCTTTTGTGTGACAAAAGTTATGGAACATTTAATATACATCACTTATACATACTGAGGCATTTTCGTCCTGAGTTTTTTTCAGGTGTGTTAACTGTTACTTTTTTAAATGCCTGTTTCTTTTTAAGTACTTGTCGAAGACCTTTGAAATTTCTCATACATTACCAGTTATATCTGTGCATTACAAGATTCAGAATTTAGGCATGGTAGATGAAAAGGCATTGTCTTAGAAATTAAAATTTTAAGCTAACATGTAAAATTAATTTAATGATAAATGGACATTAAATGGAAGGGCAGTCTTCCGAAATAGCGTTTTTGGATGATCAATATTTTCACTAAACATTGTGCAAAATTCTACAGTAATGTGTTGAATATGAAATTTAAACACTGAAGGACTAGGATTTGTAAACAAATATGAAAACATATTAATACTATGAGAATAATTACGACATTTAAAAGATATTATAACATTTCCGTAAACAAAATGAAGAAAATCAGTGTTATTTCCGCTAAAATTAGGGGATATGCATTCACTCATATCTGGTTTACATCAAGACCTTTCTTTCCGAATTATCGACAATCATTTTCATGGATTATAGGCGAATAACAACAGATGGCGTACAAGAAAATTTAAAAGCATGGAATTATTCAAATAATGTTTACAACGTTTTGTAACAAGGGAATTTTCAGAGATGCCAGTATCCAAAAGGTGTGGTAGGGGGAGGTAATTCAGGGGTATAAATAACCGGAATTTTTTCATTTGTGTTGTGGAATTTAAGAGAGCGAACCCAGTAGTACTATAAATGCACTACTTTATCTCAGTGTAATATCCAGTTCAAAGGATATATGCCTAGTGACAGAACTTTTTGAAGCACCCTCGTATCTTCAGTTTCTTGCTGAACCATGGCACTGATAGTCTTTTTTTGATGATCCTTGAGGGGATGTTCTTGTCTATGGTTCTAGAGATGCCATTCTTGAATTTATTCCAGATGTCATGTACTGTAGTTCCAGGGTTGGTACTCATGGAGATGATATCATCGGAGATGGTTTCTGAGTCTGCTTTGATGTTATCCCAATCAGCTTTAGAGTAGATGTAGATCTTACGGGGTTGCTGTAGTAAGTTTTATGGAAGGATGTCTATATCTGTAACTACCATTGCATGATCGCTTATACCAGGGATTGATGTAGATGTCTTAACTAGTGAAGGGTTGTTGGTGAAGACTAAGTCGAGCATATTACCGTCTCTGGTAGGTTGGTTGTGTATCTGAGTGAGTCCTTGATCAACTGAGAGGTCTAATAGGGCTTGTTGTACTTCACGGTCTGCAGCACCAATTTTCACCTTCAGTTTCTTCCAGTCTATGTCAGGGCAGTTGAAGTCACCAGCCAGTAAGATGTGTCTGCTTCTGCTGTTGTCGGTCAGCTTGTGTAGTGACTCATCTTGTTTCTTGATGTCATTCAAGTTGCGGTGGGGCATGTAAAATGATGAGATCAATAGGTCCTTCTTATTCTTCAGCTTTATCTTGGACCAGGCTATTTCGCATTCTGTTACGAGATCCGGCTGCTCGTGGACCACTATGTCTTCTCTGGTAGCTGTAAAGACGCCTCCACCCAGGCCAGATGTCCTGTTATTACGATGGATGGTGTACCCCTCAGGGAAAACTTCACTGGTCGTGATGGCACTGGGTTGGATCCTTCCCTGGTGTTACACCTTTAAGCCAGGATTCTGCCCCGCATATAATATCAGCCTTGAAATAATCCGTCGAAGCCTTGAATTCGGACTGATTGGCCTTTAAGCTACATCAGTTGACTGTTAGGAGTCTGAGGTTAAAATTCTTATGGGGAAAGTTGGTATCACCACTTGTGGATGAAGAGCGGCTATGGGTTGTAACCTGGCCTGTGTACGATACACGATTAGACTGAGCATGGGTACGATGGCTGGTCTGATCCATTGTCTGTCTAGGGCTACTTGTATGTAGTGGGCTGAAACATGATGAGTGTATGGAATCGATCGTAGAGTCAATGTTAAAAAGTGGGTCGAACATGTTGGTAGTATGTAACTCAAAACTATTAAAAGTAAAACTGTCAACATTAATACTCACACATTTACAGCAATGCCAAATTACACTTGATCTGCCTAAATATGATACATTTCTCGAGTTGATGTCACCACAGGTCTTGTGGTACCACACACTGCATTTGTTGCAGCACACGCCTAACTGTGCCCATGTCACTGGGATCTTGCAGTTACCGCAGGGAAATATGGAGCAGTTTCGAGGCCTGAGTTGCTTTCAATGTTTCCAGAAATCAATATCAGTAGGAGGAGCAGGCTCCGTTCAGTTCTGCAAGGTGTTATCTTGTCGTGTTTACCATGTGAGACATTTACAGACTCTGCAAAAGTAAAAGACTTTGCATGGCTGCATCTGAAGAGTAATCCAGTTGCTGTAGTATGGGATGACAGAGGGCTGAGTGTGCCAGTGTGTAATAGTCTGTATATAATGACAACTGCAAGTGCAATCTCAAGGAAGAGTGGTGGGGTAATTTTCTTCATGGAGGCTGCCATCTTGGATTACCGATCTTGGGTGGCAAGGTGTTGAGGGCGGTAACCAGCTTCAGAGACTTAGCCAGACATATGACAAAAGTCTGCAAGGATACTTATATGAGTGAACAAACCAGATATTAACACTTGTTTCACTGTTAAACCAAGGTATTTTAGTAAAGTTTGGTTAAGATTGCTCAAGAAATGTGGTCTCCATCGTGTAAACAAGATTAAAAAGGGCCATGTAACTCCATTATTACTGATCCAAACTGGCTTGTCTTCGAACTCGTCCGAGCTTTCATTGATATTAACAATCTGTGCAAGTTTGGTATAGATCAAATAATAAATGAAGGTGCTAGAATGTTCACAAGACAAAAAACGGGATTTTTCAAGAAAACAAGGGCCATAACTCTGGTGTGGGTGTGACTAAAACGCAGACGCTTTCTGCAGACAAGTTAAACATATAGGGAAAACGCAGACAATATGATTATATAGTGTTATTGGAAAACGCAGACAACAAAGACAAATAGGCAATAGGTTAGATAAGTTATATACAGTAACAAATGTTAGTCTTGATTTTTTTTTAATTTATACATTTTATATGTTGTCTGATGGATGATGTTTTATTTATAATTTGATAAATTGATTTAAAAAGTAGTTGATTTTTTTTTAATTTTTCTGACTTTGAAGTTGATAATACATCACAGTTTGTTTAGTGTAATTTACTAATTTATTGTATTAAAGTCCAGTTGATTCCTTTAATTACATTTAAAAATAAACAACTTTTTTTTTAATTTTTCTGACTTTGAAGTTGATAATGCATCACAGTTTGTTTAGTGTAATTTACTAATTTATTATATTAAAGTCCAGTTGATTCCTTTAATTACATTTAAAAATAAACATTTTTTTTTTTAATTTTTCTGACTTTAAAGCTGATTATGCATCACAGTTTGCTTTAAGTGTAATATACTAATTAAATTGTATTAAAGTTCAGTTGATTCTTTTAATTACATAAATTTGTTTGATAAAAGGTTAATGCAAGAGTAAGTGTGAAAGTAATTAAAAAAACTATACTTTGAAGGTACAGATTATGTGTGACAATGACATTATAATTACTTTGAAGGTACAGATTATATGTGACAATCACATGATAATTACAGGAGTCAACTTTATTAAAAGCAAACGTTTGGCCGTAAATCTTAATATTCAACCAAAATCTTCTTATTAAACAAGTGTTCTATGCCATTCAGTGTGTTTTAATAATTATTCTTGTGAAATTGATGTGTAATCTGTGTTAAATATTTAATTGTCTTCATTTTTTGTGTTAGAACTGGAAAATAACTTTTAATAATGCCTCTTGTTGTAGGACATAGCCAGGCAAAATACTTGTCTGAGTACTTGGACAAACATGAGTTTAGTGTATTTTCTTATCCTGGGTACAAGACATTTCAGTTCTTGGAAGAAGATATCCTTTTTTATGTATTCCCGTATTTCTTGGTAAGAAAAAGTAGATATTGTATTTGCTTATTTATATATGCTTATATATGTTTGTTCTTGTTGATAGGAATGACTGACAATTTAATTTGAAATTTCACATATTTTTCGAATAATGTATTTTAGGAAACTATTATGTGATTCAATATTAGAAAGGAATTATTGCAAAAAATAATTTTCATACGGCTTTTCCATTGAAATCATAAAATTTCGAAATATTGCTTATATTGAAGAAACATGTTTATCATTACATTACTTTAACTTAAATAAAGATATCCTCCAAATGTTATGAAAAATAATCCGATAATAAAATAATTATATAGAAAAATGTTGGTTTTATGGTATGTGAAACGCATAATAATTACAATATCTAAACAAACAAAACAATATGTACAAAGACAATTTATCAATTATTTATCTATTTGATCAATTTCTATACATATGTATTTAAGTTCTTCTTGTGAATTGATTTGTTACTAAATTTCATTTTTATATTATTGTTTTTTCATAAATTGTGTGCATTTATATATTTAGATCAGTAAATATTACAATAAGACAGAGGATACGACATCAATCTTAGTCTTCAACACTGACTGAGATCCGACGCCTAACAAAAACGTGGATACAACCAGCCAGTGTTGATGTGCCTTCTCCACGACGTGCACGTGTCGGTGTCCACAGAGAAGGACCCCATGGTGTGATACATAATCCTTTTTATGACAGATTGAGATAACCAGGCACACGCATCAGGCATTTAGTTTGATGATTGACACAATATACAACATAATAAACAGAACCTACTTCAGTAGTTTGATGATTGTGTTAATCCAATTAGCACAAACTTATATGTTAGCGATACACCATTAAATGCTACTGCTTTTTAACTTTGTTGCATTTCAACTTTATGCTGGTATGGTGGAAATGTTGCTTGAAAAAGTACAAAATAAATGCATTATTATCGTATTTTAAAATTGGATTGAAAACAATACTATGTTATATGTGTTTTTAATTTCAGGTGGTTGTTTTAGTGGTTGGTGCCAACGATATAGGAGCCATGACACCAGCAGAGATAGTCACCAGCATCAAACAGCTCTGTACAGAAATTCACAAAGCATCCCCAAGGTTGGATATTAATATGTATATTATATGATATGTATATTGTAAATAATATGTAAATTTCTATGTACAGTTGTTAACACCTTCTCAATTACAAATGATTGCATAATGGCTTATGAAAGTTATATTGTGATAATTCGACCCCATTCTGACGCAGCTAATTTACCACCTGTGCGTTTGCTTCAATCCAATACACATGTACCTATAAACAAATGAGCCTAACAGTGATTGACATCTTGCCTGACGACCTTGATCGCCTCTCGACCAATCAAATTTGCTGCTGCCACAGCTTGTGGCATTGAGGCGGAAATAACCTATCACTGTGTAAATTGTGTTAATAATTCAACAATTATCTTTGAAGTTTATGATGCTTTTTGCGGGTTGAGACTATTATGACTTGATTGGATTAACTGTTTAATTGATTGCTACCGGCTTCTGATTGATTAGACCGAACTGAGATAAAACAAATGTACTATTTTTGTACTGTCGAGTAACGGACTTTATTAATTTATGGATGTTCAAAAATTATGTATGTTCAATACACAAATGGCGCAAAGAAGTATATTTTCATTTAAGAAACAAACAAATGCAATAAAAAAGTTAACTATGACAGTTATAGTTAAATTTTATTATTGCATTTGTTTGTTTCTTATTTTTCATTGTCATTCTATAATGTAAGGTGTTTATTTTATATCATTGCAGTGTGACAGTTATGATTTCTGAAGTTCTACCAAGATCACAGAACCTGTTTGATGGACGGCGCTTATGAGTGTGGACTACATTCAGCGATGGAATCACGATGCGAAAACGGAATGTAAGGCAGCACAAACGCGCAAAACCATCGCTTTTAAATGAAATGAATTCACGGTGTAAAGATGAGGAACCTTAAATATAACATGATAAAATGATATCAGAATGTTCACCACAAACTAAGTTAAAAGGAGTAGGTGTTCCCCGAAATCCTAAACAAGTAAGAAATGCACAGTTAAAACTGCGCAAAAATGCCAAAATATCACATGACTCATTATATGCATTACACCTGTTAGTTGATCAGCTTGACAATTACATATTGAGCATTAAAACTACACCAGATCTTGAAGTTATTGTTGGAAATGAAGACACATTTGATGAAATTAACAGGCTGCTACAATTAAAGGACATCAACGTGGAATTTTATTATGACACAACATTTAATCTTGGTGATTTCTATGTGTCAGTTTTAGTTTGTCAACACCCAATGTTTAAAGAAAAACCCGCTATACCTATCGCATTTATGCTACATGAAAGGAAATTTCAACGGTGCCATGAGCAGTTCATTGACGTACTGAAAATGAAAATTCCCAAGCTTAATGAAAAAGAAATATGTGTGGTCAGTGACAGAGAGACAAACATGGAGGGGGTAATGATGACAGGAAAGTGTATGACATGAATGTTCGGGAACTACTGCACTGTAAAACGCGTGAACTGTTTGATGAAAGATACAATGGAATGAAACTGATATGGAGCGAAGCTTTTGTTTCTTATTTTGAAGACAATCTGTATGATACAATTGTTAATCATTCTGGTCGTTGGATATTGGAAAGTAAAGATCTGTATAATCCGTACTCAGGCATCACAAATAATGCAGTTGAAAGCATGAACGCAAAATTAAAAAGACTACTTGAACACGAAGAGAAAGAAATAGATGAAATATTGTTATATTTCTATTATTTGCAAGGAAATGACCTCTCTGAATTGATACGTGCATTTTGCGGTGAAAGTGAATTGACATTGTCAGACAATTTTCGGTTTGTAGCACGTGATCCAGACACAATTGTGTTACCCAAAAATGTATGTCATCCAGACAAAATGATACAGTTGGTTAAAGGTGACATTGCCGTGTTAATTGATGAAAACAAAGAAAATTTCAATGAAAACAAAATTATAAATAGTGGGGTATCAAGTAATGAAAACTGTAAGGGTGAAAGCACTGAAAAATCAAATTCCAAGAGTTCATCTTCACAACGTTCATTAGCAATTAAAACTATTTCTGATAATGGCATTATCCTTGTGCCTGAAATGGGAGCGTTTATGGTCAAGTCAGCAAAAGACAAAAAATATTCAGTCACATTATTCCCGAAAGAAACGTGTTCATGTCTCGCAAATACAAGATGCTATCACATAATCTCTGCTATGCTGGCTATAGGCATGTCTATTCCAGAAGATAAGAAAAAGGTGTTTAACTTGTCTCAATTGCGCAAGAACTGTCGCCCGAAGCACATGAAAAAATGTGGAACTAAAAAGGGTAGAAAAGGAGATAATGATGGCGACACTACTATATTACCAGCTCCAGATTCTGCAATTAAAACAGTACAAAAAAGTGAAGAGTTTGATACACCAACCATTAACAATACCTGTATCAATTCAAAAACCAATCAAAAGGCTAAGAAAACTTTACTTTTTAATAATTCAACACCCAGATCAATTTTGAAGCAAAACTCTGATGCTCAAAAAACTCCTGTAAGTACAGAGAAAAAGAGAAAATTAACTTTTGATGACCGTGAAAATAAGAAATTTGCTAAATTAGGAAATTGTTCAACAATTTTAGAAGATGAAAATTTCATTGATTTAGAATTGCAACGTGAAGATAATTTATACGAGACAAAACATGAGGTCAGTGAGATATGGAACATGGATTTAAGACTTACATTCAAAGACCGTGATGATCTAATTAACAATAAAAAACTTAATTCAAATCACATGGAAGCAGTTAACATAATGTTAAGGGAAAAAGTTGGGAATTCAATTGGTGGTCTACAGTTAACTGAACAAGTTCCAACGTTTGACGATACTGAAAATAGGTGGAAAACAAAACTTCCAATGGAAAGTACAGTTTCACCTTCTTGTCAGATACACCATACTCACAATGATCACTGGGTTGTCAGTATATCTTTCATGATAACAAAATATATCTGTTAGACAGTTTAGGTAATGAAAGACCAAGTGAGCGTATTATTCCAAATGGTCTCAAAATCCAATTATCATTAATATATGGCAAAGACAAAAAGTCTATAACAATTCAAGTACCATCCGTAATGAAACAAAATAACTCAGTAGACTGTGGACTGTTTGCTATTGCTTTCGCGACATCATATTGCTTAAGAAAAAAACTGTGTTTTGATTTGATTGTTGACTCGACAAAGTTAAGATCACATCTTTTAAATTGTTTTGAGAAAAAAGAAATTTCTGAGTTTCCGTTAACAAATAAAACCACAAGTATGAGAAGACAGAGGCACAGTACAGAAATTAATATTGAACATTTCTGTCTTTGTAACTTACCAGAATGTCTGGACAATATGGTTCAATGCAGTAAATGTGAAGAATGGTTTCATATATTCTGTATCAATGCGCCAGCTGACATAGCAACAGCAGACAAAGATTTTACATGTGGCCTATGTTAGACTGTTCACATATGTTACTCATCAGTAATGTAATGAACTCATATTGTATAATGAAATGTTCTGATATGTGTATATTTTATTCATTATCTGTGATGTTATTTAAACTTTATTTATAAAATATATTAGTTATATACTTGCGTATTTGATTATGAAATTTTCCTGTTATGATCTTGATAAAATATCAATTAAATTTATAAAAATTACTTTGTTGTTGATTGCTTCTCTTTACATAGGTTGGCGATTTATTACCAGGCTTTAAACGTTACTGAAACAGAGGCAATTTATAAGATGAAAATTATAAACCTTATTGTATACATTTAAGTCAGTGTTTTCTTTTATTTTCATGTTTTAAAAAGTATTTAATAATTTTAACAAATGAACTGAAAAAACTAAATAAAAAAATACTAATCATTATCAGTTCATAAAATAAGGTTACATAAATCTACAGTAACTTATTTAATTTCATTTAAGTAATATTATAAACAAGTTTAAATTAACAGTATTAATTGTATAACAATTTGAATACAAGATGTTGATAAATTAACTTTTATTTACAATTATTACAATGGCCACTTAACACCTCAGTGTCTATCCAAAACACTATATAGCCATATTGTCTGCGTTTTCCAATAACACTATATAATCATATTGTCTGCGTTTACCCTATATGTTTAACTTGTCTGCAGAAAGCGTCTGCGTTTTAGTCACACCCCTCTGGTGTTACTGATCCGATCTGGCTGGTTTTCGAACTCTTCTCAGCTCTCATTGATATAAAGACTTTTTCCAAATTTGGTTAAGATTGCATGAAAAATGAAGGTGCTAGAGTGTTCACAAGGCAAAAGTTAACGGACGACCGATGACTGACAACACGTCATCCCAATAGCTCTGCTGGCCTCCAGTAAGGCTAAAAATCGTCGTCTTTGAAACAGCATGTGCTAGAGATCTACTGTTTGCCTGTAGCATAAGTTTATATTATAGTCCTCTACCAAGTTATTTTCAAATTGTGACCCTTGTGTCAAATTTGGTACCGCCCCAAGGGTCTATATGTAAACACCAAAAACAAGCTTGCTCACTGAAACTGCAAGGCGTAGAGCTCGCATATATTACATGTAACTAAACCCGCCCCTGGGGTCATACTTATACAGTTGTATAGGAAAATATTTTTGAAAATTCTCTTCTAAACTGCAAGAGCTAGGATTCTAATATTTTGCAGGTACCATGAGCTTGATCCTCTACCAAGTCTTTTTCAAAAGGTTACATTATGCGCCAAATTTGGCCTCGCTCCAGAGGGTCTTATATTCTTAAATAGGGAAATCCTCTACCAAATTTGTTCAAATGGCAACGCAAGGTAAAACCTGGTCCAGTCCCGGGGGTCAGTTTTACATGGTTATATAGGAAAATATTGTAAGAAAAAAAGTTAGAATGCTTACTATGCATTTAGCTATGCTTATGGTCGGCTGTCAAGTTTGTTCAAATGGTGACACTTGTGCAACACAAGGGTCCGTGTTTTACATAGGAGAAACAATGAAATCGTCAGAAACTACGAGGAATACCTAAAGTTTGTACCTTTGGCTGTTTCACTACCAATTCACTTTTGAGCAGCTTTTTAAGAGTATATATTTTCAGTTGTACTACGGAGAATTAATTATGGCCCTTAACGGCCTAATCACGACCCATACTCTCGTAGTCACCTTTTGAGTGTAGATATACGTTTCCTGAACCTTTTTCAACACAACATAATAACAGTTTAAAACTATACCAAGTACAAAATACCACTTTTTGAAAAACTGCATGTAGCTTAAGCTTTTGGTCCTCAATCAAGTTTGTTAAAATGGTGAGACTGGGGCGCCATGGCGGTGGGAGTTTTACATAAAGTTATATAGGCTCATGTTCTCTGAAACTACAAGAGCTAGAGGTCTAATGGTTTGCATGTAGCATAAGCGTATGGTCCTATACCAAGTTTGTATAACTAGTGATGTTAGAGGCAAGGTTAAAATAAAATAATGGAAAATAGTTTATTACAGAACAGTCTTTGTGTTTCTGCATATAGGGTTACAGAACATTCTTGTGTTTCTACATATAGGGTTGTAGTAAGGATTTGTTTTACAGAATGAACATTTCCGGCTCATTCTCCATTTACATCTTCGATCTTCTTTTACAATCCTTACAATTCTTTACAAATCCTTAGTTATAGAACATTCTTGGTCAATGGCATCTCCACATATATGTTGCAGAACAATATTAGTCATACTGTCCACCAGATACTTGGAATCGTAAGCAAAAACAATTTGAAGTTCATTTAAAGATTTTATTGAGGTTTCACTTTTACAGACAAACTGTAAATGTTTTTACAAATAAATAAATGTAAATTTCACAACAGAATAAAGCACAATTTTATATTGATTTATTATACAATGATATAACAGATATGTCCTTACGTATACGACACATCTGGGGCAGTTTTAAAGTAGCTATCGAGCCAACAACAGCCAAATTTTACAAAATAAACTGAAAGGGAAATTGAATTGAATTGGGGTTTTAAGGCGCAACAACACATGAAAAGGTTATATGGCGCCTAACAGGCATGAAAACATGCCAGGCTCATCTTCCATGTACATCGAGATAAAATATAGAAAATGGGCCTAGAACCTTCTCACCCTGAACTGCAGAGTTGCTGCAAATTCTATCGTAGAAACTCCATTTACGCTGGAGCCACGTTATTGTTTTTCTGCCACTGCTCTTTTGATGTGAGAGAGATAGCACCTGAAACAATGCAGGGATCATGATGAAGATCTTTAATGAACATGAACAAAAAATGATAAAATGAACATGAATTTGGGGGGATTCTACCCCTCTGCCTACCCCTCCAAAGGGATCTGCAGTGGCCCTATTCTTTGCCCTGTGACCAAACGGGGGCCCCCGGGAACCACACGGGGCCTGAAAGGAAAAATGCAACTCGGGAATTTCTGCTATGTATTGTATGTACAATACACTACCGTTAATCGAACGGTACATGGCTACGTAAGACCTTTTCTTTCTGAAAAAAGACTAAAACAACACGTAACACAGCAAATTCTGTTCCTTCAAAGTTTCATTATTGACAGAGTACACGTTTGGCTCAAGTATGTGAGCAAACTTAGGATGCAAATTTTTGCAAACTCTTTACGTTAAATACAGTATGCTGAACTGGCTCAATTGTTCAAAGAGGAACTTCAACATTTATGAATTTCTTGTTACAATGTGTACTGTGATTAAAACGTCTACAGCACCACAGTCGTGTCCTTTCTCTAACTAACTGCAACTTTTGTTTTACAAAATATCATGGGATTAATCTGATTTCTTTGGAATATTAAGTGCAATTAAGTGTGCAGTATATACAATATATAGCGGAAATTCACGAGTTTCGTTTCTTTTTCCTTTCAATATATGTACACCATCTCTAAACCTACCGGTACTGACGACAAGGTATATCTATATATAGCTTGTACATTGTGAGAATCCCACTCTATGTATAGACACATTATAAATGGTTTTAACCAGCCAGGCCAAACCACAAAACCGGAGCGTCAAAATAAGAGTTACCAACTCATAATTCATTTTATGCATATTTAATCACAGATTAAGAACTCATTAATAAATCTTTACTTTTAATTGGCACATATACATTATTATATGACCTAACACATGGATAGAGTTTTGATAAACGGTTTTGTAAGTTTGCAGTTATTTGGTGGGATAGCTACTTTAATTTTATAGAGTTTAATTAACATTGTTGAAGTGATACGGGAAATTATTCCCGAGTGAGAAAGATTCTTGCGATATAGAAACGAGTGCGTTTTCGCATGAGTTTCTATCTCGCAAGAATATTTCTCACGAGTGAATTATTTTCCGTATCACGACAAAAATGTTAATTAAACTATATAATATATATTCTGTGATGAATTTCTTTCCAATCGTCTTTTGACGCAAGTATTCCTTCTTCTGTCACTCCTTTGGCGACAGCGCAGAGTAATATCTTGACGTCAATTCATGACGTAATATGGTGACATCTATCGTTTAGTTCATAACATTTGGCTACTGTGCTATTTTGCGCACTAGGCGAGATAGCACAGTAGAGGAAGGGATATGTTATAGATTTTCTCAAACTGGGAAATTTCTATAATTCATCACAGAATATATAATATACAAGCATACCACACATCCAGCATGTTTTCTTAATTACACAAAAGCACAACACATCTGGGACTGTTTAATTATACAAGAATACAAAACATCAAGCACATTTTCTGAAAGATACAGTAATACATCTAGCACATTTCCATAATTATGTAATGAAAAAATATACGATTTGTGTGAACATTCAGTAAACTGTAGATGGAGAGATAGGGAGAGAATTGAAAAAGAATTGGATTTTATAGTCGCACCACCGACAGCTATTAAAGGTCATATGGTCACTTTCCAGCTTCCATTGGTGGAGAAGACCCCTTCGTGCCATTTTTATGCACAGGTACCTGGCAGAACCACCGATGTTCCGCAAGCCAGCTGAAGAGCTTCCTCAAATAAAGATTCCTAGGCCCACGAGGGATCGAACCCACAGCGGTGATGGTTAAGTGATTTCAAGTCAGAGACGCTAACCACTCGTTCTCAGATGACCCGATAGGGAGAAATAGAGACAGAGTTGTTAAAGCATATTTATATAACAATAAATTTAAATGACAATGCTGAAACAGTCCATTCACATCGACTAATAATCTAATATCAGAATAGCAATTTAAACATAACTTGTTCAGAAAGAGAAATCACAATTTGCTTAAAGTTTTCTCGATATAAATGTAATTATAACTCTGTTATAAATAAAAGACAAGCTAAGACAGCTTTAAAGGAAAACAAGACAATAGGCAGCTTTAAAGGAAAACAAGACAATAGGCAGCTTTAAAGGAAAACATGACAATAGACAGCTTTAAAGGAAAACATGACAATAGACAAGCTTTAAAGGAAAACATGACAATAGACAGCTTTAAAGGAAAACATGACAATATACAGCTTTAAAGGAAAACATGACAATTATAGGCAGCTTTAAAGGAAAACATGACAATTTTAGGCAGCTTTAAAGGAAAACATGACAATAGGCAGCTTTAAAGGAAAACATGACACAATAGGCAGCTTTAAAGCAAAACCTGACAATAGGATATTGTTTATAGAACGTTATTAAAAGCTAACACTGTCATATTTAATGTAATTACTTTCTTAAAGTTGTATCAACATTATTTACATGTAAATATCGGGAAATTAAAAATTGGAATATTGCAAGTTTTTTTTTTGTTTAAATGTTACTGAAAGGTTAATTCTACTGGTGACCATAATGCATTGTTTTCAGAAATTATTTCAGAAATTACAAAATATTTCATTTGCAAATATTTAAATTGTTCATAAAAATTGTCGCTCGCAAAATGTTTGTTGTACGCTATTTAAGTCTAGAGATGTATCGATTCACTTTTTTCTTTAAGTTAAGTGCCACCATGGTAGAGAGGATCAAAACGCTGCATCTGAAACCTTCTCGCCGTTCACCGCTGCGGGTTCTAATGCCACTGGGAGCTTGATTTGTGAGAAAGTCTATATATACAATATACCGCAAACAGCTTTAACCAACCAGACAAAACCTCAAAACTGGATCGTCAAATTAAGAGTTACCAATTCATAATTAGTTTTACACATATTCAATCACAGGTATTTTAAGAACCCGTGAATAAACCTATACTTTTGATCGGCTCATATACATTATCATCTGATCTGAACACCTTGATAGTTTTGATAAATGGTTTTGCAGCACAATTTTGCCGTTATTTGGCGGGATAGTTACTATAAAGTAGCTTGAAGAATAAACATGAAAATATGAGAAGACAGACAGTGTGGATATAAATATCAAAATTGTTCTTGAAATAAATTGCACAGGTGCATATAAAACCAAAAATAGATTTTTTTTAAAACAATCTATTTTAATCTTGTATTTTCATATGTTCTAGCTTTTTTTCCTTAATCTCTCTTGTTGCCGGACTAATGGGCTCAGGGAGGATTGTACGCCAGCAAAAAATATTTGGATTTTTTTTCGCCAACAATAACGTCTGCTGCCTATTCTAATTAACCCTTAACCCACTAAGCACGACTATATAAGCCTTTGAGTCCATTGTAAACCTAGATCAGCATGCGTTTAACATGCAGGCTGATCATGGTTTACAATGTCCAGCTGCTGATCAGTCATTTCCCCCAAAAAAAAACTTTGCCACATAATTCAAAGAAAGAACAATCCATTATATATGTAGCGGGTTAAGGGTTAATTCTGAAAAGTAAATACAAGAGGTCAATGACCTTGAAGCTCTACTGATAGGTTTTTGATAGCTAGATCAGCATTCCTGTGAAGTTTCATGAACATCCGTCAAGTAGTTTCAGAGGAGTAGTCGCTACAAGTTTTCATTATATAACTCTAAGTATTCAAAGATGGCCGCTGGCAGCCATGTTTAACGTTGAATCAAAAAAAAAATCGACAAGGATCAACATCATGTCATACTGATCATTTTAGGAAAAGACGCATATCAATATCACTTATAGTTTTCAAGAAGTAGTCGCTACAAACTTGTTTTTTGAAAATTTATTTTTAGCCATCTTGAATTTCCGGCCGACCTGAAATTTTGCAAGGATCAATTAGACATCAAGATTAACATTCCTGTGAAGTTTCATGAAAATCCGTCAAGTAGTTTCAGAGGAGTAGTCGCTACAAGTTTTCATTATATAACTCTATGTAAACAAAGATGGCCACTGGTGGCCATGTTTAACGTCGCATCAAAATAATTTTCGAAAAGGATCAAATCATTCCATACTGATCATTTCAGAAAAAGTCCAATATCAATATCATTTATAGTTTTCAAGAAGTACTCGCTACAACTTGTTTTTTGAAAATCTATTTTTAGCTGTGGTGGCCATCTTGAATTTCCGACCAACCTGCAATGTTGCTAGGATCATTTAGACATCAAGAGCAACATTCCTGTGAAGTTTCATGGAAATCCGTCGAGTAGTTTCAGAGCAGTAGTCGCTACAAGTTTTTACTAAATAACTCTTTGTAAACATAGATGGCCGCTGGCAGCCATGTTTAACGTCCAATCAAAACGATTTTCGATAAGGACCAACATCATGTCATGCTGATCATTTTAGAAAAAGTCCCATATCAATATCACTTAAGTTTTCAAGAAGTAGTCACTACAAACTTGTTTTTTAAAAATCTATTTTTAGATTTGGCAGCCATCTTGAATTTCACATCAACATGAATTTTTGCTAGGATCAACTAGACTTCATGGTCAACATTTCTGTAAAGTTTCATGAAAATCCATTCAATAGTTTCAGAGGAGTAGTCGCTACAAAAAAAGTTTACGGACAGACAGACACACGGGCGACGGACACCGCACCACAGCATAAGCTCTGCTGATCAGTGGCAGAACGTTTTTTTTTTAACCCTTAGCCCGGTATGAATGTTTAATGGACTGTCCTTTCTTTAAATTTAGATCATTGCATTTATGTTACAAAGGGGTGTTTTTGGAGAAATGATTGATGAGCAGCCGGACATTGTAAACCTTGATCAGCCTGCAAGTTACTCGCAGGGTGATCTGGGTTTACAATGGACGCAAAGGCGTAGTCGCGCTTAGCAGGCTAATGGTTAAATTCACGTATTTTACCTGCCCGTGATTGGTCAAGATTGTCTCAATATCTGCAATTCTAATATATAAAAATTGTTCCCTATAATCCAGAATTGTTTTTATGTATAAACTTTAATATTCATTTGAAATCATTTTCCTGACATTACACTGGAATATTTTGTTTTTTATTGTGAACTGTACAGCGTTATCGCAAATATAGGACTTCTGAGAAGGAACTTTAAAGGAATGCATGCCAAAGCAGCCTCGTACACCGCTATGGTTAGATCAACACTAGAATACGCCTCCATTGTCTGGGACCCATGCCACCAGATCTATGTCAAAGCCCTAGAGCAGGTCCAACGTCGTGCCACACGCTATATCTTCAAGACTACTCCAGTAAATCTCCAGTATCGGTCACAAAGACGCTAAAAAAACCCAAATGGGAATCACTTTAGACCAGATGAACACATAACCGGCTTTCCATGCTATACATAATACTGTATGGAACAGTTGACAGCGACACCAGTTCCAGATTATTCCAAATATTCCAACAGAGAATAACAGACAAGGCCTACTACAATTCATTGTTTCCACAAATGGTGAGACACAGGAATACACTCGCATCTAAGGTCTGAGACTAGTACTCAAATACTGCCTTCACTGCGATGTCTGATTCAAGTTCTTTGATTGGCTGCCTTCTCTAGCTTTCACATTGTCTTGCTTTTTCTTTTTGTTATGCTGCTTTAACTGTAATGGCCACGTCTGTGAGGACAAGCGATTCGGAAATAACACACCTGGAAAAGACAAAAAGAAAGATAATGAGAAACATCGTTTAAGAAATAGAGTGACTGTGTATTATTTAATATTAAAGTCAATAATACACAGTCACTCATGTAAGATTCTATTTATCACATAACACACCTACGACGTGATAGTTTCACTTTAATGTTGTCAATTTACCTTGTATACAGTGGCAATTTGTAAGAGAAATCATGACACCGTTTTGTTATTTACATGACGTTAGCTACGCGGCTGTAACGCTTTTGCACTACAAATAATGTGACTCTTAACAAAATTTAACGGTACTAATATGCATTTAAATAAAATAAGATTTCAAATAATGATAAATATCTGAACGTATTGTATGATATACCATGCCAACAATAGGCACTAAATGCTTTAATGTACACAAACCCAGTGATTCGGTCCTCATTTGCATCTATAATACACTAGTGTATTACAATAAATAAGTCATGGCTTTATTACATTCCCAGAAGCCATGTTATTTGATAAATTAAAATATGGAGGTGTGAAGACGTCATAGCAGGTAAATAAATTCTCATCTTATACTTTGTTATAATATTTAAAATATGGCATACATCATATCACGCTTGTCTTTAACCAACTTGACGTATGTAAAAATAAATCATTAAAGAACAATTTAAAAATATTACAATCACTCTTTTACACTTATTTGATTTGCGAACTTAAGATAATGCAGAAATAAAGTTCGCTATAGTATCCGATTTTCCGTCAATATTCTCTTGATTCAGTTCTTAAAGCAGGAAATGAATAGTGGAAAGGTATAACCATTCTAATGGTCTAACCATGTGGTTGACCTCAGTTTTCATAGTTGTTTCCCAATATCAGGATGCATTTCAATGCAGAGCCTCTGTGGCCGAGGGGTTAACGACGTCGCCTCTCACCGCTGTACGAATCCCACTGGGAGCTCGACTTGTGAGGAAGTGTCGATTCTTACGGATGGCGGGAGGTGTACAGTACTGGTTCTACCCAGGAAAAGTGGGTGGTCTGCCTCCATCACAAAAAATCGACCGTCATATATAACCTTACATGTGTTGAAAATGACGTAAAAAACATCATACAAACATACAAAGCATGTCAATGCTTAATTACAAACCCTGCAAACTAAGTTTTTATTGAAAACGCAGGATTTTTTGTGTCAGCCTGTTTTCAAGTGTCTTTTAAAGCTGTGAAGAATAGTAATATCATTCTGGAATTCAGAATCTAAGGCAAATACAAGTGGGATATTTTTCGTTTTTGCAAGAATTCAAAATCTAAGGCAAAAACATGTGGTATACCTTTTGTCTCCGCAAGAATTCAGAATCTAAGGCAAATACATGCGGTACACCTTTCGTTTCCACAATAATCCAGAATCTAAGGCAAATACATGCGGTAAACCTTTCGTTTCCACAAGAATCCAGAATCTAAGGCAAATACATGCGGCACACCTTTCGTTTCCACAAGAATCCAGAATCTAAGGCAAATACATGCGGCACACCTTTCGTTTCCACAAGAATCCAGAATCTAAGACAAATACATGTGGCACACCTTTCGTTTCAAATACATGCGGCACAACTTTCGTTTCCACAAGAATCCAGAATCTAAGACAAATACATGCGGTACACCTTTTGTTTCCACAAGAATCCAGAATCTAAGACAAATACATGTGGTATACCTTTTGTTTCCTCGAGAGCTATCTCTGCTGCCTTCATCTCTCCCTGCTGTATACTGCTGCCTTCGCCGATAGCCAGCCTCTTACCCCGGAAGTACACACCCACCTTATACCGCCTTGTGTTAGTGGGACCAGCCTTGGAAAGCACTCTGAAAGCAGGGTACCAAAATTATGCATATAGTCATATGTATGTGAACAAAATGTCGTTTTCGTCTTTATAACAACCAGACCCGGTTAAATATAGGACTGTCGGGAGAATGAAGCCTTGCTTTATATAAATAGTAATGTCAGAAGAATGCCGGAGATTTTTTTAAAAATAGGAATGTCGAGCGATTTAAGACTTACTTATATATGGGAATGTCGGGAAAATCTAGATTTTACTAATAATATAGGAATGACAGGAGAATCTAGACTAACTAATAAATCGGTATGTCGGGAGAATCTAGACTTACTTATAAATAGGAATGTCAGGAGAATCTAGACTTACTTATAAATAGGAATGTCAGGAGAATCTAGACTTACTTATAAATAGGAATGTCAGGAGAATCTAGACTTACTTATAAATAGGAATGTCAGGAGAATCTAGACTTACTTATAAATAGGAATGTCGGGAGAATCTAGACTTACTTATAAATAGGAATGTCAGGAGAATCTAGACTTACTTATAAATAGGAATGTCAGGAGAATCTAGACTTACTTATAAATAGGAATGTCAGGAGAATCTACACTTACTTATAAATAGGTATGTCATGAGAATCTAGACTTACTTATAAATAGGAATGTCAGGAGAATCTAGACTTACTTATAAATAGGAATGTCAGGAGAATCTAGACTTACTTATAGGAATGTCAGGAGAATCTAGACTTATTTATAAATAGGAATGTCAGGAGAATCTAGACTTACTTATAAATAGGAATGTCAGGAGAATTTAGACTTACTTATAAATAGGAATGACGGGAGAGTCTAGACTTATTTATAAATAGGAATGTCAGGAGAATCTAGACTTACTTATAAATAGGAATGTCAGGAGCATCTAGACTTACTTATAAATAGGAATGTCAGGAGAATCTATACTTACTTATAAATAGGAATGTCGGGAGAACCTAACTTACTTATAAATAGGAATGTCGGGAGAATCTAGACTTACTTATAAATAGGAATGTCGGGAGAATCTAGACTTACTTATAAATAGGAATGTCGGGAGAATCTAGACTTACTTATAGATAGGTATGTCAGGAGAATCTAGACTTACTTATAGGAATGTCAGGAGAATCTAGACTTACTTATAAATAGGAATGTCAGGAGAATCTAGACTTACTTATAGGAATGTCAGGAGAATCTAGACTTACTTATAAATAGGAATGTCAGGAGAATCTAGACTTACTTATAAATAGGAATGTCAAGAGAATCTAGATTTACTTATAAATAGGAATGTCGGGAAAATCTAGACTTACTTATAAATAGGAATGTCGGGAGAATCTAGACTTACTTATAAATAGGAATGTCAGGAGAATCTAGACTTACTTATAGGAATGTCAGGAGAATCTCGACTTACTTATAAATAGGAATGTCAGGAGAATCTAGACTTACTTATAAATAGGAGTGTCAGGAGAATCTAGACTTACTTATAAATAGGAATGTCAGGAGAATCTAGACTTACTTCTTATAAATAGGAATGTCAGGAGAATCTAGACTTACTTATAAATAGGAATGTCAGGAGAATCTAGACTTACTTATAAATAGGAATGTTGGGAGAATCTAGACTTACTTATAAATAGGAATGTCAGGAGAATCTAGAGTTACTTATAAACAGCAATGTTGGAAGATAAGACTTGCTTACATAAAGGAATTTCAGAGGAATCTAAACTTACTTATATAAATAAAGAAACATTGGGAGATTCTAGATTTGTATGTATGGATGTCGAAAGATTCAAGACATATATAGAGATGTACGGAGATTCTAGACATATATAGCAATGTAGGGAGATTTGTGACTTACTTATACATAGGAATGTAGGGAGATTTGAGACTTACCTATACATAGGAATGTAGGAAGATTTGAGACTTACATATAGGAATGTAGGGAGATTTGAGACTTACCTTTACATAGGAATGTAGGAAGATTTGAGACTTACATATAGGAATGTAGGGAGATGAGAGACTTACTTATATATAGGAATGTCAGGAGATTCATCGTTTATGTCACGCAGTGTGAGACAGCACTGCTGTAGCTGGGACTTGGGATCGTTCCAGTCTTGATTCATGATAAACACCTGCAAATAATGAATAAACAGTAATGTACAACATGTGGAGGAAATATAAATAATGAATAAACAGTAATGTACAACGTGTGGAGGAAATATAAATAATGAATAAACAGTAATGTACAACGTGTGAAGGAAATATAAATAATGAATAAACAGTAATGTACAACATGTGGAGGAAATATAAATAATGAATAAACAGTAATGTACAACATGTGCAGGAAATATAAATAAGGAATAAACAGTAATGTACAACATGTGGAGGAAATATAAATAATGAGTAAACAGTAATGTACAACATGTGGAGGAAATATAAATAATGCATAAACAGTAACATACAACATGTGGAGGAAATATCAATAATGAATAAACAGTAATGTACAACATGTGGAGGAAATATACATAATTCTAATCATTATCACATTATTAACCAATTTTATGTGAAGAGAGAGTACAGATAGATTGAGAGAGAGACAGAGAGGGCCAGACGGTCTTGGACAGACAGAATGACAGCCATAAGCCATAAGAAAGAAGGTCGCCCATCCAGAAGGGCAGACGACAGCAGACAGCCAAAAAGCAGACTACCTAGCAAGACAGAATGACAGCAGAAAGCCAAAAATCAGGTTGCCTAGCCAGACAAAACGACAGCGGACAGCCAGAAAGCAGGCCGTCTAGCCAGACGGACAGACTGCTGACAGCCAGAAAGCAGGCCACCTAGCCAGACAGACAGACTGCTGACAGCTAGAGAGCAGGCCACCTAGCCAGACGGACAGACAGCTGACAGCCAGAAAGCAGGCCACCTAGCCAGATGGACAGACAGCTGACAGCCAGAGAGCAGGCCACCTAGCCAGACGGCCAGACAGCTGACAGCCAGAAAGCAGGCCACCTAGCCAGACGGACAGACAGCTGACAGCCAGAGAGCAGGCCACCTAGCCAGACGGCCAGACAGCTGACAGCCAGAAAGCAGGCCACCTAGCCAGACGGACAGACAGCTGACAGCCAGAGAGCAGGCCACCTAGCCAGAAGGACAGATAGCTGACAGCCAGAAAACAGGCCACCTAGCCAGACGGACAGACAGCTGACAGCCAGAAAGCAGGCCAAATAGATCTATTGTTTTTTTGGAGAAAAACAGATGTCTCCCCCCACTGCAAAACCTAGTTAAAATATGTTTTATAGTGGATAGTGCGCAACCTTGTTAAGATATGTTTGGAAGTAGATAGGGAACATTTTTGGATAACATTACGGATATGTGGGAAAGTGTTTTTATGTAACAAGAAAAGACAAAACAATAATAAAACTAGAAAATATGTCCATGGGACACAGACGCACCACTGTAGCGCTGTCAGTCACATAAAAGAAAACTTCAGTGTTAATTTAAGTAGTCCAAAAAGTAGGTCAAAGTCATTTATGGTTGTGGTAGGAACATATTAATTTCAATCCAACATTGGGTTTAGGAAGAGTAGCGGCAACAACAAATTAAAGTTAAAATGCCAAAGGGCCATAACTCCGTCACAAATTATTGAACTGAAACGCACAAGAGATATGCAGAACTAGACATCATACCGAAACTTCCTACCAAGTTTTATAAAAATCCAACAAGCGGTTTAGGAGGAACAGCAGCGACAACAAATTTAAAATTTGAAATGTCGAAGGGCCATAACTCCATCAAAAATCATCGAAACGGAACACAAACGCGATATGCAGAATTAGGCATACAGATGCTTCCTGCCATCTTCTGTCAAAATCCAACAAGCGGTTTAGGAGGACTAGCAGCCACAACAAATTTAAAGGGAAAATGTAAAAGGGCCATAAAACCGTTAAATATCATTGAACTGGAACACAAACGCGAAATGCAGAACTAGACATTATACCGATGCTTCCCGTAAATTTTTGGCGAATTCCAACAAAGCAGTTTAGAAGAAGTAGCGACGACAACATTTGTGACAGACGGACAGACACAGCAAAAACAATATATCTCCCCCAATGCGGACAGACAGAATGACAGCTAGAAAGTAGGCCAAATAGAACAACTGCCTGAAAGCAGATCGCCCAGCCAGACAGACAGACAGACAAAATGATAGCCAGAAAGTAGGTCACCCAGACAGAATGACAGCTGACAGCCAGAAAGTACACCACCCAGCCAGACGGACAGACAGAATGACAGCTGACAGCCAGAAAGCATACCGGCCAGCCATACGGACAGATAGAATAACAGCCAGAAAGCACACCACCCAGCCAGACAGCTGACAGCCAGAAAGCACACCACCCAGCCAGATGGACAGGACAGCCAGAAAGAAGGCCAAACAGTCTGAAAGTCTGAAGGCAGGTCACCCAGCCAGACAGCCAGACAAAATGACAACCTGAAAGCAGTTTGCCCCGCCAGACAAAATGACAGTCAGAAAGTAGGTCACCCAGCCAGACAAACAGAATGACAGCTGACAGCCAGAAAGCACGTCGCCCAGACAGACAGACAGAATAACTGCTGACAGCCGGACAGCTGGCCAAACAGTCTGACAGTCTGAAAGCAGGTCACACAGACAGACAGAATGACAGTTGACAGCCGGAAAGCTGGCTGGCCAGATGAACAGACAGATAATGAGTTAACTTACCTCAAGTCTAGGGAAGAAGCAGACATTACACAACACCCTGGGTGGTTCTAAACCACCATCTATAAAAAGGGCACCTAGCAAGGCTGAAATTATAAACATTATAAACAATAATACACTGTAGACCACCATCAACTAAAGAAAGGCTCAAATTATATACAAATATATAAAACTTTACAAAACTACCATTTCAATTTTTTACTTTTAACTTCAGAAGCAACAAATGATGTCAAAAAATGTAACTGGTGCATCAACAAATGACGTTTTCACGTTAATTTAGAACATGACGTCATGAATACGTTGACTTTATGGGTGTGAAAAAAGCGCGAATGAAATGGAGCAGTTTTCCTTGTATACCTTTTTATATTGGACTTCTGGGTCACCTCAATAATAACATAAACAACCGAGGTGGCACTTGACTGGTTATATCATGAAAACAAGAGGCCCAAGAGGGCCTGTAGACGCTCTACTGGCTAATATGGCTCTTATGACATCAATGAAGCGAGTGACTATCGTCTTAAAGAGGCAAAATATAGCATTTTTAACTATATCAAGAGCAGTAACTCTGTCATTACTGGTCCGATCTGGCTGGTTTTCCAAGTTGGCCAGTAGAGATAATAAAAATAAAAAATAAAATAAAAAAAAATTAAAAAAAAAAAATTAAAAAATTAAAAAAAAAAAAAAAAAAAAAAAAAAAAATATATATATAAAAAAAAAAAAAGAAAAGAAAAAATAAAAAAAAAAAAATCGAAAAAAAAATAAAAAAAAAAAATATGAAAAAATAATAATAATCAAAAAAAAAAAAATAAAAAAATAAATAAATAAATAAATTAAAAAATTTAAAACAAGCATTGATGAAAAACTGTGACCCCCGGGGCGGGGCCAAATGTGACCCGAGGGTCAGCATTTGAACAAAATTGGTAAAGGACCATCAGCTTATAGCAACAGCAAAATATTAAACCTCTGGCTCTTGCAGTTTCAGAGAAGAAGATTTTTTAAGTTTTTCCCTATACATGTCTATGTAAAACATGTGATTCTTGGGGCGTGACCAAATGTGACCCCAGGGTCACCATTTGAACAAACTTGGTAAAGGACCATAAGCTTATAATAATTGTAAAATATCAAACCTCTGGCTCTTGTAGTTTCCGAGAAGATTTAAAAAAAAATAATCCTATATAAGTCTATGTAAAACTGTGACCCTCGGAGCGGGGACAAATTTGACCCCAGGGTCACCATTTAAACAAACTTAGTAGAGGGCCATAAGCTGATGCTACATGTAATACATGAGAGCTCTGTGCCTTGTGGTTTCAGAGAAGATTTTTTAAACTTTTTTCATATATGTCTATATGAAAACATGCAAAACCTCAATATACAAACTTTGGACCCCCGAGGCACGGCCATTTTTGACCCCGGGGACTTTATTTGAACAAACTTGATAGTCTAGGCGTTGACGATCATTTTAAAAGATAAACTGTTGAAATCTGTCAAGCGGTTCTGGAGAAGAAGATTTTTTAAGGTTTCGACCATATATGGTAATGGCAGCCATCTTGGATGTAGCGCTGACCTAATTTTAAAAAATCTAAAAAGCATTCATCTAAGGATCATCCATTTGAAGTTTGATCAAAATTAGCCAAGCGGTTTCTGAGAGAAGTCGTTTGAAGAATTCCCTATACATGTCTATGTAAAACATGTGACCCTTGGGGAGGGGCCAAATGTGACCCTAAGGTCACCATTTGAACAAACTTGGTAAAGGACCATAAGCTTATAGTAAATGCAAAATATCAAACCTCTGGCTGTTGTAGTTTCTGAGAAGAAGATTTTTAAAAAAAAAATCCTATATAAGTCTATGTAAAACTGTGACCACCGGGGCGGGGACAAATTTGACCCCAGGGTCACCATTTGAATAAACTTAGTAGAGGACCATAAGCTGATGCTACATGTAATACATGAGAGCTCTGTGCCTTGTGGTTTCAGAGAAGATTTTTTAAAGTTGTTTCCTACATGTCTATATGAAAAACATGCAAAACCTCAATATACAAATTTTGGACCCCCGGGGCACGGCCATTTTTGACCCCGGGGACTTTATTTGAACAATCTTGATAGTCTAGGCGTTGGCGATCATTTTAAAAGAAAAACTGTTGAAATCTGTCCAGCGGTTCTGGAGAAGAAGATTTTTTAAGGTTTCGACCATATATGGTAATGGCAGCCATCTTGGATGTAGTGCTGACCTAATTTTAACTAATCTAAAAAGCATTCATCTAAGGATCATCCATGTGAAGTTTGGTCAACATTAGCCAAGCGGTTTCTGAGAAGAAGTCGTTTGAAGAAAAGTTAACGGACGACGGACGACGGAAGACGGACAACACACCATCCAATAAGCTCTGCTGGCCCTTGGCCAGTAGAGCTAAAAATGACTATCAATTAAGAGATAACCATGCTAAGATTGGTTGGTTTTACAGTCTGAAATTTTGTTTTGGTAGCGGAGCAGTAAAACGTAATTTCAGACCGTAAATCCAACCATATACCGTCCCAGATTGAAATTTTAGCATGGTTATCTCGATTCTAATGCTTTTCCATTCAAATGCTAAAAATATAAAATGAAATCATACATACACACTTGTTTTTCTATGAAAACTCAAATTCAAGGATGCCAGCATCCAATGACGTCATCCAATGATGTCATTTGTATCAACGTTATGCGACGTCACATATTTTCAGACGGTAAATAGGGGGGTTTACGGTCGCAACTTTGAGACATTAGCCAATGTAGCAACGTCTTACATAATAGTTGTATCAGAATGTACCTTAGAACCCCTGATTTGGTAGGAAGGCAGTTTACATCAAATATTCAATTTGACAGAAAGGCAGATTTCATCAATTTCAATATTCGACATTGCAACATTAAAACTAAAATTAGCATGTGTTTATGATAATAGAATTGATGTAGAGTTCTGAATTATAAATTATTCAAACATACATTCCAGGAGATCAGCTTTCTCCTTTTGCTTGAGTTCTGAGCTTGAAAACCAGTCCTTCTTCTGAGAATTGATCACATAATCCATCATGCCAAGCTCTTCCGCAACCCTGGCCTGAGTTTTGTTGTTGACAAGAGAACTCCGCAGCAGCTAAAAAAAGAGACAATATGTGCAATTTATCTTGCTTAACCCTTAACCCGCTAAGCACGACTATAATAGCCTTTGCATCCATTGTAAAACTTTAACTTGCAGGCTGATCAGGGTTTACAATGTCCGAACCCAGATCAGCCTGCGAGTAACTTGCAGGCTGATCAGGGTTTACAATGTCTGAGCCCAGAACAGCCTGCGAGTAACTTACAGGCTGATCAGGGTTTACAATGTCCGAACCCAGATCAGCCTGCGAGTAACTTGCAGGCTGATCAAGGTTTACAATGTTCGTACCCAGAACAGCCTGCGAATAACTTGCAGGCTGATCAGGGTTTACAATGTTCGTACCCAGAACAGCCTGCGAATAACTTGCAGGCTGATCAGGGTTTACAATGTCCGAACCCAGAACAGCCTGCGAGTAACTTCCTGCGAGTAACTTGCAGGCTGGTCAGGGTTTACAATGTCCGAACCCAGAACAGTCTGCGAGTAACTTGCAGGCTGATCAGGGTTTACAATGTCCAACTGCTTATCAGTAATTTCCCCCAAAACACCCCTTTGTCACATAAATGGAATGGTCTTAATTCAAAGAAAGAACAGTCCATTATATATATGTAGCGGGTTAAGGGTTAACAATTGTTTTGGTGGGGTGGGGTACAGGTGGGGGCTTGCTGAATTCCTATGATACATATGAGACAGAACTTAAATACTGATCTTTCTCCAGTGGTGATACACTGGGATTCAACTTAAATATCCATCTTTCTGCAGCAGATACTGTGAAATTAAACTTTACTTCAATAAAACAGTGACGTACTGTGAGATGTCCCTCGTGGTGATCCGGGAAATGCCGGAACAAAAAATTAGACGAGATCAACTGCATAATGGTGTCTCCAAGAAACTCTAGACGCTGGTTATGTCCTCTAAAAAGACAAGATAAATCCATGTTCATTATAGTTTGCATAACATGCCATTTTTTTGCATTTAATAACTTTCTGCTTCTTCCATTTCTAATGTCAATCTACAATTACCGCAGATACCGCAGACAGTTTTGTCATACACATAAGCAACAAAAATACACGAATAAAACATTGTATTGTTTTGTCAAATACATAAGCAACCGGAATTCACAAATAAAACTTTGAATTGTTTTATCAACTACATATTAAAGCAACCAGAATTCACAAATAAAACACTGAATTGTTTTATCAACATTGAATTGTTCTATCAAATAAGTAAGCAACCAGAATTCACAAATAAAACCAATCTCTACCCCGAGTCATTTGACTCTGTCACCGTTAAAGAAAGTAGGGCGAACGGTTTGGTCACGTGATTATTCAAAAAAGTTATGATGATGTTTATAATGAATCTTTTTGCGTGATCCGCAAAATAAAATATAGACCTATATTCAATGTTCTAATTGTTTTTCTTGGAGTTTTTTTTTTTTTAGTAATTTTCTACTATCAAGCTTCGGTTTGAAATGTTTACATATGGATATCGATTGAGTAGACCTATGTACGTATTATTTTTGTAGTAAAATAGTCCCGATTTAAAACTAAATTGTTTTCATGCATTATTTCAAATCTCAAAAACATCTTATTGGCAGATATTCCGAAAGTTATATTTACACAAGAAATAAATAAGTTTCATGCAAAAATATTTCAATATAACAGCTTTTACCAAAATCTTGTAATTTTAATAGTAGTTAGCAGAGATATATGTGAGTGCAAGGAATGATAACTCTGCCTGGAGATTGAAATAAAACATTGAGTTTTATCAACTACATAAGCAACCAGAATTCACAAATAAAACATTGGACTTTGCTTGTTCTCAAAGCAAATAATAATTTAATATAAAATATATTTCAACCGGCAATTGAACTGTTTTATAAACATGATAAAAATATTAATGGAATTAGAGGATCTTACATGAGTACTCATTCATTATTGAATTTATTAAACGAGTTGGCAAAATGAATGAGAATGAATGTTAGATTCTATTTATCACATATCAACTTTTATTGCATTTTGCCTGTCGCTTTAACATGCGAAACTGACATTATACGTGGGTATTGGATCATAGTCATTACAGTATCGATTTTTTTTGACAGTGCATACTAGGCTTATTTGCATGCTTATATAACTAATGGTATATCGAAAATATAGAATGGTGTTATTCCACTCCCACACCGTAAGTTTGTACTATGTTTGCTTCTACATATTGTACTATCTTTGTGTACACTATGTATAAGAACAGTAACAACTGCAAAACCCTGGGGTAAGAACATCCCCGTTCGTAGTGTGCTAACTGGGCAGGTTGCTACCACGAGGCATTCTGGAATCTCTTCTTTGATCAGAAACTCGTACCCCTCTATAAAAATGTGGTAAGTGTTCTTACAGAGTGAGATGATTGTATCCCACGTTCCGCTGTGTGAAGGCCCTGGCTAACAGTCTTACATGTATGAACTCATATCCAATCTCATCTTCAAACTTCACCAGTTTCTGAAGTATAGTGTTCATCATATACTGCTTTTTAAACATGTTACAATGGTTAATACTTATAACATTTCTAAGACCATGAATTATTATTAAAAATGTATGGGCTGAAAATAAACATTTTATCATTCTTGTGAAAGGAAAAAGGTCCAAATGCCTCTTAAAATTTGAAATTTCTTTGTAAACACCCTGATCTGGGTTAAATTTTATGGTTATGGAAGCATATAACTGGGAAAACAACCATCTATAGCAATATGTAGGTGCCATACCTGCAGTGTTGGACTGTTCTGTATCCAGTGTCGGTCGCCGTTAGGTTCATCAATCTTCAGTGGGTGTTGGGGTACATTGTTCCATGTGTCAAGAAGGTCCGCTTCTTCAAACAGTGTACGCGAGAACACACGGTCCGCCAACTCTATACCTCCATCCAGGAAGAGCGCACCTTGAAGTATGGCAATCAGTCATTAAAGAACAGCAAAATTACCCAATAAAACTGTTTATCAGAACTCTATCCAGGTGTTCAGGTCATATAATAATGTATATTTCCCGATAAAAAGTATAGGTTTATTTATGGGTTCTTAAAATATCAGTGACTGTGCATAAAATGATTTAATTCAACGCTCCAGTTTTGGGATTTGACCTGGCAGGTTAAAGCCGTCTAATAGTGTAAGAGAGACCACTGCCGTCTTTTTATTTTTAGCAGTGGAACAGCCATTTTCTATTGTCAGACACATTGGATGCATGCGCAGTGCATGTGTGCACATTGCACAATGAGTGCATGTGCCACCAAGAAAAATGGAATTTATTCAAAATTAGACGCTCTTTTTTCCAACAAAAAGATTCAACAGAATGTAAATATATGCAGTCACATGCAATCGGCCATGTACATGTAGTTACACGTGCAATCTCTCATCTACATGCAGTTACACATGCAATCTTCCACGTACATGTAGTTACACGTGCAATCTTCCACGTACATGTAGTTATACGTGCAATCTTCGACATACATGTAGTTACACGTGCAATCTTCCACGTACATGTAGTTACACGTGCAATCTTCCACGTACATGTAGTTACACATGCAATCTTCCACGTACATGTAGTTACACGTGCAATCTTCCACGTACATGTAGGTACACATGCAATCTTCCACGTACATGTAGTTACACGTGCAATCTTCCACATACATGTAGTTACACGTGCAATCTTCTACGTACATGTAGTTACAAGTGCAATCTTCCACGTACATGTGTACATGTAGTTACACGTGCAATCTTCCACATACATGTAGTTACACGTGCAATCTTCTACGTACATGTAGTTACACGTGCAATCTTCCACGTACATGTAGATACACATGCAATCTTCCATGTACATGTAGTTACACGTGCAATCTTCCACATACATGTAGTTACACGTACAATCTTCCACGTACATGTAGTTACACGTGCAATCTTCCACATGACGTGCAATCTTCCACATACATGTAGTTACACGTGCAATCTTCCACGTACATGTAGTTACACGTGCAATCTTCCACGTACATGTAGGTACACATGCAATCTTCCATGTACATGTAGTTACACCTGCAATCTTCCACATACATGTAGTTACACGTGCAATCTTCCACGTACATGTAGTTACAGGTGCAATCTTCCACGTACATGTAGGTACACGTGCAATTTTCCACGTACATGAAGTTACACGTGCAATCTTCCATGTACATGTAGTTACACGTGCAATCTTCCACGTACATGTAGGTACACGTGCAATCTTCCACGTACATGTAGTTACACGTGCAATCTTCCACGTACATGTAGTAACACGTGCAATCTTCCACGCACATGTAGTTACACGTGCAATCTTCCAAGTACATGTAGTTACACGTGCAATCTTCCACGTACATGTAGGTACACATGCAATCTTCCACGTACATGTAGTTACACGTGCAATCTTCCACGTACATGTAGTTACGCGTGCACTCTTCCACGTACATGTAGGTACATGTGCAATCTTCCACGTACATGTAGTTACATGTGCAATCTTCCACATACATGTAGTTACACATGCAATCTTCCACGTACATGTAGTTACAGGTGCAATCTTCCACGTACATGTAGTTACACATGCAATCTTCCACGTACATGTAGTTACACGTGCAATCTTCGAGGTACATGTAGTTACACGTGCAATATTCCACGTACATGTAGTTACACGTGCAATCTTCCACGTACATGTAGTTACACGTGCAATCTTCCACGTACATGTAGGTACACGTGCAATCTTCCACGTACATGTAGTTACACGTGCAATCTTCAACGTACATGTTGTTACACGCGCAATCTTCCAGGTAAATGTAGTTACACGCGCAATCTTCCACGTACATGTAGTTACACGCGCAATCTTCCACGTACATGTTGTTACACGTGCAATCTTCCACGTACATGTAGGTACACGCGCAATCTTCCATGTACATGTAGTTACACGTGCAATCTTCCACATACATGTAGTTACACGTGCAATCTTCCACGTACCTGTAGTTACAGGTACAATCTTCCACGTACATGTAGTTACACGTGTAATCTTCCACATAACGTGCAATCTTCCACATACATGTAGTTACATGTGCAATCTTCCACGTACATGTAGTTACATGTGTAATCTTCCACGTACATGTAGTTACACGTGCAATCTTCCACGTACATGTAGTTACACGTGCAATCTTCCACGTACATGTAGGTACACGCGCAATCTTCCATGTACATGTAGTTACACGTGCAATCTTCCACATACATGTAGTTACACGTGCAATCTTCCACGTACCTGTAGTTACAGGTGCAATCTTCCACGTACATGTAGTTACACGTGCAATCTTCCACATAATGTGCAATCTTCCACATTCATGTAGTTACACGTGCAATCTTCCACGTACATGTAGTTACATGTGTAATCTTCCACGTACATGTAGTTACACGTGCAATCTTCCACGTACATGTAGTTACACATGCAATCTTCCACGTACATGTAGTTACACGTGCAATCTTCCAGGTACATGTAGTTACACGTGCAATATTCCACGTACATGTAGTTACACGTGCAATCTTCCACGTACATGTAGTTACACGTGCAATCTTCCACGTACATGTAGGTACACGTGCAATCTTCCACGTACATGTAGTTACACGTGCAATCTTCAACGTACATGTTGTTACACGCGCAATCTTCCAGGTAAATGTAGTTACACGCGCAATCTTCCACGTACATGTAGTTACACGCGCAATCTTCCACGTACATGTTGTTACACGTGCAATCTTCCACGTACATGTAGGTACACGCGCAATCTTCCATGTACATGTAGTTACACGTGCAATCTTCCACATACATGTAGTTACACGTGCAATCTTCCACGTACCTGTAGTTACAGGTACAATCTTCCACGTACATGTAGTTACACGTGTAATCTTCCACATAACGTGCAATCTTCCACATACATGTAGTTACATGTGCAATCTTCCACGTACATGTAGTTACATGTGTAATCTTCCACGTACATGTAGTTACACGTGCAATCTTCCACATACATGTAGTTACACGTGCAATCTTCCACGTACCTGTAGTTACAGGTACAATCTTCCACGTACATGTAGTTACACGTGTAATCTTCCACATAACGTGCAATCTTCCACATACATGTAGTTACACGTGCAATCTTCCACGTACATGTAGTTACAGGTGCAATCTTCCACGTACATGTAGTTACACATGCAATCTTCCACGTACATGTAGTTACACGTGCAATCTTCCAGGTACATGTAGTTACACGTGCAATATTCCACGTACATGTAGTTACACGTGCAATCTTCCACGTACATGTAGTTACACGTGCAATCTTCCACGTACATGTAGGTACACGTGCAATCTTCCACGTACATGTAGTTACACGTGCAATCTTCAACGTACATGTTGTTACACGCGCAATCTCCCAGGTAAATGTAGTTACACGCGCAATCTTCCACGTACATGTAGTTACACGCGCAATCTTCCACGTACATGTTGTTACACGTGCAATCTTCCACGTACATGTAGGTACACGCGCAATCTTCCATGTACATGTAGTTACACGTGCAATCTTCCACATACATGTAGTTACACGTGCAATCTTCCACGTACCTGTAGTTACAGGTACAATCTTCCACGTACATGTAGTTACACGTGTAATCTTCCACATAACGTGCAATCTTCCACATACATGTAGTTACATGTGCAATCTTCCACGTACATGTAGTTACATGTGTAATCTTCCACGTACATGTAGTTACACGTGCAATCTTCCACATACATGTAGTTACACGTGCAATCTTCCACGTACCTGTAGTTACAGGTACAATCTTCCACGTACATGTAGTTACACGTGTAATCTTCCACATAACGTGCAATCTTCCACATACATGTAGTTACATGTGCAATCTTCCACGTACATGTAGTTACATGTGTAATCTTCCACGTACATGTAGTTACACGTGCAATCTTCCACGTACATGTAGTTACACGTGCAATCTTCCACGTACATGTAGGTACACGCGCAATCTTCCATGTACATGTAGTTACACGTGCAATCTTCCACATACATGTAGTTACACGTGCAATCTTCCACGTACCTGTAGTTACAGGTGCAATCTTCCACGTACATGTAGTTACACGTGCAATCTTCCACATAACGTGCAATCTTCCACATGCATGTAGTTACACGTGCAATCTTCCACGTACATGTAGTTACATGTGTAATCTTCCACGTACATGTAGTTACACGTGCAATCTTCCACGTACATGAAGTTACACGTGCAATCTTCCACATAACGTGCAATCTTCCACATACATGTAGTTACACGTGCAATCATCCACGTACATGTAGTTACATGTGCAATCTTCCACGTACATGTAGTTACATGTGCAATCTTCCACGTACATGAAGTTACACGTGCAATCTTCCACATAACTCGCAATCTTCCACATACATGTAGTTACACGTGCAATCTTCCATGTACATGTATATTTACTTACCCATCAGTGCCTCAAAACAGTTTGCCATAGCGTGCCTCAGGTCACTGTCATGACAGAGGTCAGGTCCGTGGGCGTAGAGCAAATAATCCTGTAGACGCAGTTTCTGGGAGTTAAATATAAAGCATCACAATCATATAAATGAATATAAAATTTTAAAATATTTTATCTTTTACCTAAAATATGATGTACATGTATTATTTGGCAATATAGTGTCTTTGAGGTCTACAATCTCACCACCAGACAGCACAATTTCCCTTTATATCAGCTCTTTCCTTACTGATATTCATCAGTCGGGTAAGTGCCGTTAACTGAGAGATTCCATGTCATATTTGAAGTCATCTTAAAAACCTGAATAATATGTAAATGAGCATTTAAGCAATCAGCATTTGTGATAATTTCCTAATATTGGATTCTTACGGATGGCAGAAGGTGTACAGTAATGGTTCTACCCAGGAAATGTGGGTGATCTACCGCCACCACAAAAACCTTACATGTGTTGAAAATGATGCAAAACACCATACAAACAAACAAACCAACCTAGTATTGGATGAATATGTTGTTTACACGATATTGATATATTACAAGCTATAGATATGTCACTTAAATGAATGCCGAGGGGAGGGAACTATATAAACCACTCACATCTGCAAGTATGGACAGGTGAGCGTTCTGTACAAGAGATCCCCTATATGTGGTCAGCTCGCCTTCGTCTGCGTACGGGAACATAGAAAACAGGTGTGTACTGAAATGAAATATAAGTAAGCAAATAAGTAAGTAGTTTATTAACACGACATGTGTATAAACAATGTACAGGGATCACAGACAAGCATTTCTTGCATATAACGATTCATGCATAAACTGATTAAAAATGTAATAAATAGTAGTGCTGGGTATCGCATCCAAAAAATGTATCACAATATATTGCGATACAAGAGACTGTATCGCGATAAGTATCATAATATATTGTCTTTAACATCTGCGTTGATAATTTCAATAGACTTTTCCGATTTCCTGGTGTACTTCGATGCAGATGACATAACGTGATGCAATGTTGGTTGTGCTTGTGAATGAGAAACATTACGCATGGCAGTTCCGATATCTACTTTCTGTTTTGAATTTGTATTCAACGTTGAGTAATGTCTTCGCAAGTGAGTTGTGCTGCCAGAGCAATTACAAAATGCAACATTGCCTAGATCTACTATTGTATAGCGCTCTTTTTAAGCCCAAAGTGATCCCAAACACACAATTTTGCTCCTTTGTTTTTAAAATTTCTCAATCATTGAAATTGGCCTTGCTCGTCTAGGTGCATGGTACCAAGCACTACTTTTGCGCACTTTACGATAAGCGAACACCAGATATTATTGGAAGTGCATCTATTTTTAACTATGATGGTGCCCACTTCCCAATATGTGTATTTACGATTGTATTACAAACACGGGAACCATACAAAGTTAAAAATAGATCTCAGTCACATATTACGATTTACTTTCATAACCAAAACATGTTTAGAGAAAACCGGTACGAGCCGGTATGCTAAAAAAATATCACGGTACGTATTATTTTGAGGTATCACAATACACCAATAAACCGATAATACAGTGCAGGACTAATAAATAGACTATTTAACTGCTGTGTTTGATTACAGTGAAATCCTTCACTCGATGGTAGGTGTTTTGTTTTTCACTCACATACGCTCGTTTGTGAAAAGAACCACACATCTACCATCTCATGAAGGATTTCCCTATAAATGATCTTGGCAGATAAATAATCTCTATATTCTTGTTTTTCACAGATATTGCTTACATTGTGAGAATCTGTTGTTTTGTTTTGATTTTGATTTAAAAACACATACGAATGTTCATGAAACAAACCATGGCCATAGAACTGTAAGTCACGCTTATCATAGGTGTACAAGTAAGCATACGGAACACAGCTGAACTGCAAGTTAACCCTTAACCCGCTACATATATATAATAGACTGTTCTTTCTTCGAATTAAGACCATTCCATTTATCTGACAAAGGGATGTTTTGGGGAAAATGACCCGCAGTTACTCGCAGGCTGATCTGGGTTTACAATGGATGCAAAGGCTATTATAGTCGTGCTTTAATAGCGGGTTAAGGGTTAACACAAATTATTTATCAGTCAATGTTCTATGAAAAAGGTCAAGATCTTATGATATTATGAAATCAACACAGCAAATATGCAGGGATACATGATTCAATACACCAAATTCCACAAAGTTTAACCTGGTGATAAATTCCACGACGGCATCCCCGAGGAACTCTAATCTCTCATTGTGAGGTATATCTGACCTCGCTTCATTCTTGTTGGCCATCTTGGACATGATGCGTAACAGAATGTTTAAACCTGAAATTGAAAACCATAAACAACATAAATGTGCTCTAACAATGTGAAAATTTATTTCAAGCTACTCCAGAAAGAACAGGAAGTTTAATAAGGAGCCTCAGTCAATAGGCCTGCTTCTGATTTCTTCACTACGCTATGATCTTCAGAACCAAGGCCTGGGGAAATAATGGACGTTAGAATGGAAGTTTGAAATCGCCCTCACATTGAGCGAGACTTCACGAACATATTTTCAAGTCAATTAAATTTTAATTTCTTACTTTAAACATGTGAGAAGCAGCAAATGGCGTAAAAAATTATACTTACAAGTGACGTCACATTTGCTAACATGACATCATGAAAACGTCGACTTCATGCACAAATAAAATTGGCTAATTCCTAGTGGGCGCTTTATTTTGCCTGATCTGCCCAGACCAATAAATGCATACTTTATAGTGGACACATGACATGATACCCACCCACATTATAATGCCACGTGTAAATACCATTATGAATTAAGAAGGCAAGTAACTGATACCTCGTTTTCTAGTGTGTTGTATGTGTATTCTATGGTCGCCAAACTCCAGCTGTCTAAATCCACAGTTGGAGAGGGAGTTGCGGCCGTGATCAGGGTTGGTGCCGTAGTTTACCCTGTATGAACTGTGAGTCATCGACAACTGTAGTGAAAAACAGGAAAGTAGAAACATCACAAACTCACCCTACTATCACCTCTGTTCTTTTACATGAGAGGAGGATAGACTCCAGGTGCCCGTTTCACTAAAAGTTTTACGATAGTTTTTAGCTACATGAACTACAAGTCAAATTTTTAAATTATTTAAAAAAAAAAAATGACAACTGCATCAGATTTTCCAATGTATATGCATTTTTGTAATATATACATTGGAAAATCTTTGTTTACCTTGAATGCTTAGTTAAAGTAAAGGGGCTGGTGCCTCATTTGGAATTACGATCAAAATTATCATAAGAAGTTAGATGAAAAGGGCCCCAGTATATAAGCCAACCGTGTTAACATCCCTATCTGAGGGATGAACCAGTGGAAGAGTATTGAATCTATCATGTGTGTCCATTGCACATGGGGAATTCCAAAACTCTGCAGCAGTTCCAAGTGGTGGAATTTCCCTCTTAGAAGAATATTATACCCATGATAGGTTATGTTTTATGCAAACCATTGACATGTTGTGTGTTGATGTTGCCATTTATTGATGTTTTATAAGTTTATTACAAAATGATGTCATGCAACTACTGACATTGACTAAGGGCTGCGATTCTTCAAAAACGGTCATGCAAAAGAGGGCTGCACGGTTGGCTGTTTAATACACTGCTTCAAAGTAAGTGTGAACCTTTTAGGAAGCACTTTCTCTCAAAGTCCTGGTATAGTCCTCACTGTTTCATAAAAATGAAAATTTCATTAAATACCTGTAAAATAGATCTGTCCTTAAACTCATAATCAATGGTCTTCTGTAGTTCTTCCAGGCAGTCGTGGAACCGCACGTGACCAAACAGCACAGGAAGCAGCATGGCATGCTGGGAATGAAAATTTTGTAAATTATTCCGAGCAAACTTTGAAATTTAGAAAACTGAACTGGAATTTAAAAAAAAAAAAACTCCCCATTCTTAATGCATTTATTTAGACAAATATGTGCTATGTAATTTTAATTTGATAATGAAATGAGAGAATACACCAACTATTCTCTACTATACACAGATTATTCTCTACTATACACAAACTATTCTCTACTTCCGGTTGGCTGTATTGTAACAGTTATGGAATGAAAGAATGAGGGGAAAAAGCTATCAGGGACTACCCTGATAATTGTTTACACTGGCGTGATAGGAGAGAAGGGATATGGTAATGACTAAGAACAAAAGGGGTGGAAATATGCATAAACAAGAGGCCAAGAGGGCCTGTAGACGCTCTACTGGCTAACACGGCTCTTATAACATCAATGAAGCGACCGACTGCCATTTAAGGTTTTTTGAAAGTTTCGGGCAAAAAACAGCTTTTTAACTTTATCATGGGCCATAACTAAAGAATCTGGTAAAGTTTGGTAAAGATAGGATGAAAAATGAAGGCCCTACCGTATAAACGAGGCAAAATATAGCATGTTTAACAATGTGGTAAAGTTTGGTAAAGATAGGATGAAAAATGAAGACACTATCGTCTTAACGAGGCAAAATATAACAATAGCATTTTTAACTAACTCAAGGGCCATAACTCCGCTGTTACTTTTCCGATTTGGCTGGTTTTCGAACTCATCGGAGCTTTCATTGATATTAACAACCTGTTAAAGTTTCGGATGAAAAATGAAAGCCCTATCGTCTTAACGAGACAAAAGTTAACGACGGACGGATGGACGACGGACAACTCGGCATCCCATTAGCTCTGCTGGCCTTCGGCCAGTAGAGCTAAAAATCAAATGAATGAACTCTAACAAGAAGGGTGTTATCTGAAGCTTGGTGACGCCATTAGATGCATTGCATCAGGATGAATGACACATCACAATTGTCATTATTAAAGATGGATGGACAGATGAAAAAGTGTTAATTCTAAATTTTTAATAATATAAAGATAGAAGCAATTTTGAAGAAGGAATGTTATTATTAAACAGCCAGTATATATTTTAATTCTTTCTGACCAAATGACTCCAACGTCAATAGGTAGCAGTGTATTAGGCAGAAATTCAAGACATGGGTGTGCAAATATGTAAAAAGGGTGTTAAATAATTTGCTATTAAAATGTGCTAAGAACCAATTCTCAGAGGCATATAAAAGATAAAGATAAATGCGAAAAAAGGTATATTTACATCATCTTTCTTCTTTAAACAAAACGTAACAATACCGAGAAAGTAAGAGGTTGGTGGTAGTGTTGTTTAGTCAAAAAAAAAAAAATCCCCCACCCACCCCATCAAATATTGGCCGTGATTTTTCAAAAACAGATGTGCCAAAGACGGCAAAACAGTTGGCTAGCTAATAGACTGAAAGTAGTTTATTCACCTGACATATGTCTGCCCGTATCCCAGTCAATAAGAAGCCCTCACTGTCAATCTCCGCTGTCACCTCGCGTTTCATTGTGCTGCCATATTTAAAAGATAAACATTTCAATTTTAAATACTCATTATCAATTTGTCAATTCTGACCAAACTTCACATGGATGATCATTTAAAAGGGTGAATGGTTTTCAAATTTGTTCAAAATAAGGTAAATGTGACATCCAAGATGGCCACCATAGAAAAATCTTTGAATTACTTCTTGTATACTGGGAAGCTGGGGCCGTAGGTTTAATCCCACTGGAGGTGAACTTTTCTTCATTTTTATTATGGTTTCTTGTTTGGATTCGTTTCTTTTTTTCACACAGACTTATATAGGAAAACTTAAAAAAAATCTTTTAAATTGTTAGCATGCGGTAGTGGGTTTAAATTTCGACTGTGGCTGTTGTTGTGTTTTGCACTTGTAAACAGGTACACCCACTAGGTCCAAAGTTTGAATATAGAGATTTTGCATGTTTTTACATAGACTTACATAAGAAAAACTTAAAGCATCTTCAGTCAGCATTTGCGAGCGGACAATTTTTTCATCACTGCAAAGATCCTCAGGTGATCAATTCAGGGCCATCTTGGCCCTCTTGTTTAAAACTATTGAAAACATTTCTTGCCATGCTATGCAGAAGACAAAAACAGATCACTGTTTGCAGTGATTTATGATGTAAATTGTCCCTGCAGGTCATTACACTAACTCCCACCAGCGATATTATCAATGATACTCCGTAACTGTAAATAACGATTTATTCCTGCAACAGACTGTATACTCCATACTAAATCACTGTAAATAATAATTTATTCCTGCAGAAGACTGTATACTCCATGATAAATCACTGTAAATAATAATTTATTCCTGCAGCAGACTGTAAACTCCATGATACATCACTGTAAATAATGATTTATTCCTGCAACAGACTGTATACTCCATACTAAATCACTGCAAATAATAATTTATTCCTGCAGCAGACTGTATACTCCATGATACATCACTGTAAATAATGATTTACTCATGCAACGGACTGTAAACTCCATACTAAATCACTGTAAATAATAATTTATTCCTGCAGCAGACTGTATACTTCATGCTAAATCCGTAAATAACAATTTATTTCTGCAACAGACTGTATACTCTATACTAAATCACTGTAAATAATGATTTACTCATGCAATGGACTGTATACTCCATACTAAATCACTGTAAATAATAATTTATTCCTGCAGCAGACTATACTTCATGCTAAATCTGTAAATAACAATTTATTTCTGCAACAGACGGTAGGTATACTTTATACTAAATCATTGTAATTAATGATTTACTCATGCAATGGACTGTATACTCCACACTAAATCACTGTAAATAATAATTTATTCCTGCAGCTGACTGTATCCTCCATACTAAATCACTGCAAATAATAATTTATTCCTGCAGCTGACTGTATCCTCCATACTAAATCACTGCAAATAATAATTTATTCCTGCAGCAGACTGTATCCTCCATACTAAATCACTGCAAATAATAATTTATTCCTGCAGCAGACTGTATCCTCCATACTAAATCACTGCAAATAATAATTTATTCCTGCAGCAGACTGTATCCTCCATACTAAATCACTGCAAATAATAATTTATTCCTGCAGCAGACTGTATCCTCCATACTAAATCACAGCAAATAATAATTTATTCCTGCAGCTGACTGTATCCTCCATACTAAATCACTGCAAATAATAATTTATTCCTGCAGCAGACTGTATCCTCCATACTAAATCACTGCAAATAATAATTTATTCCTGCAGCTGACTGTATCCTCCATACTAAATCACTGCAAATAATAATTTATTCCTGCAGCTGACTGTATCCTCCATACTAAATCACTGCAAATAATAATTTATTCCTGCAGCAGACTGTATCCTCCATACTAAATCACTGCAAATAATAATTTATTCCTGCAGCAGACTGTATCCTCCATACTAAATCACTGCAAATAATAATTTATTCCTGCAGCAGACTGTATCCTCCATACTAAATCACTGCAAATAATAATTTATTCCTGCAGCTGACTGTATCCTCCATACTAAATCACTGCAAATAATAATTTATTCCTGCAGCTGACTGTATCCTCCATACTAAATCACTGCAAATAATAATTTATTCCTGCAGCAGACTGTATCCTCCATACTAAATCACTGCAAATAATAATTTATTCCTGCAGCAGACTGTATCCTCCATACTAAATCACTGCAAATAATAATTTATTCCTGCAGCAGACTGTATCCTCCATACTAAATCACTGCAAATAATAATTTATTCCTGCAGCAGACTGTATACGCCATGATACATCACTGTAAACAAAAAGGGCCAAGAGGGCCTGTGGACGCTCTACTGGCTTACATGGCTCTTATCAATGAAGCGAGTGACTGCCATTTACGTTTTCATGGAAGTTTCGTGCAAAAAACAGCTTTTGAACTAAATCAAGGGCCATAACTAAAGATCTGTTAAAGTTCGGTAAAGATCAGATGAAAAATGAAGGCCCTACCGTATTAACGAGGCAAAATATAGCATTTTAACTAAATCAAGAGCCATAACTCCTCTGTTACTGGTCCGACTGGTCTAACATAGAGCTAAAAAAAAAATAAAAAAAATAAAAAGAATTAAAATAAAAAATTTAAAAAAAATAAATAAAAAAAAATAAAAAATTAAAAAGAAATTTAAATTAAAAAAAAAAATAAAATAAAAAAAAATAAAATTAATAATTAAAAAAAAAAATTAAAAAAAAAAATAAATAGAAAAAATAAAAGTTCGGTAACGATCGGATATAAAATGAAGGCCCTCTCGTCTTGAGGCAAAATATAGCGTTTTGAACTAAATCAAGGGCCATAACTAAGCTGTTACTGGTCCGATATGTTTGGTTTTCGAACTTGTCCGAGCTTTCATTGATATTAACAATCTGATAAAGTTTGGTAAAGATCGGATGAACAATGAAGCCCCTATCGTCTTAATGAGGCAAAATATAGCATTTTTAACTAAATCAAGGGCCATAACTCCGCACTTACTGGTCCGATATGGCTAGGTTTCGAACTTGTTGAGCTTTCATTGATATTAACAATCTGATAAAGTTTGGTAAAGATCAGATGAACAATGAAGCAAGCCCCTATCGTCTTACTGAGGCAAAATATAACATTTTTAGCTAAATCAAGGTTCATGACTCCGCTGTTACTTGTTCGAAATGGCTGATTTTCAAACTTGTTCAAGCTTTCAATGACATTAACAAGCTGATAAAGTTTGGTAAAGATCGGATGAACAATGAAGCCCCTATCATCTTAATGAGGCAAAATATAGCATTTTTAACTAAATCAAGGGCCACAACTCCGCTGTTACTGGTCCGATATGGCTGGTTTTCGAACTTGCTTGAGCTTTCAACGACATTAACAATCTGATAAAGTTTGGTAAAGATCGGATGAAAAATGAAGCCCCTATAATCTTAACGAGACAAAATATAGCATTTTGAACTAAATCAAGGGCCATAACTCCGCTGTTACTATTCCGATATGGCTGGTTTTCGAACTTGTCCGTGCTTTCATTGATATTAACAATCTGACAAAGTTTGGTAAAGATCGGATGAACAATGAAGCCCCTAGCATCTTAACGAGGCAAAATATAGCATTTTTAACTAAATCAAGGGCCATCACTCCGCTGTTACTAGTCCGATATGGCTGGTTTTCGAACTTGTCCGAGCTTTCATTGATATTAACAATGTGGTAAAGTTTGGTAAAGATCAGATGAAAAACGAAAGCCCTATCATCTTAACGAGGCAAAATATAGCAATATAGCATTTTTAACTAAATCAAGGACCATAACTCTGGTGTTACTGGTTCGATCTGGCTGGTTTTCGAACTTGTCCGAGCTTTCATTGATATTAACAATGTGGTAAAGTTTGGTAAAGATAGGATGAAAAATGAAGGCCCGATCGTCTTAACGAGGCAAAATATAGCATTTTTAACTAAATCAAGGGCCATAACTTCGCTGTTACTTGGCCGATCTGGCTGGTTTTTGAACTCATCCGAGCTTTCATTGATATTAACAACCTGTTAAAGTTTGGTAAAGATTGGATGGAAAATGAAGGCCCTATCATCTAAACGAGACAAAAGTTAACGACGGACGACGGACGGACGACGGACAACTCAGCATCCCATAAGCTCTGCTGGCCTTCGGCCAGTAGAGCTAATAATGATTTACTCATGCAACGGACTGTATACTCCATACTAAATCACTGTAAATAATAATTTATTCCTGCAGCAGACTGTATACTTCATGCTAAATCCGTAAATAACAATTTATTCCTGCAACAGACTGTATACTCCATACTAAATCACTGTAAATAATGATTTACTCATGCAATGGACTGTATACTCCATACTAAATCACTGTAAATAATAATTTATTCCTGCAGCAGACTGTATACTTCATGCTAAATCTGTAAATAACAATTTATTCCTGCAACAGACTGTATACTCCATACTAAATCACTGCAAATAATAATTTATTCCTGCAACAGACTGTATACTCCATGATACATCACTGTAAATAATGATTTATTCCTGCAACAGACTGTATACGCCATACTATTAAAATCACTGTAAATAATAATTTATTCCTGAATGTATACTCCATGATAAATCACTGTAAATAATGATTTATTCCTGCAGCTGAATGTATACTCCATGATAAATCACTGTAAATAATGATTTATTCCTGCAAATTCCTGCAGCCGACTGTATACTCTATGATAAATCACTGTAAATAATGATTTATTCCTGCAGATTCCTGCAGCTGATTGTACACTCCATGTTAAATCACTGTAAATAATGATTTATTCCTGCATATTCCTGCAGCAGACTGCAAACTCACCAATTTAGCCTAATGGTCTGCAGGTCCACCTCAAGCTCTTCAAGTTTAGCTTTATCTTCCATCGTCACCTTGGTCCTGCTCCACAACAGATGTCGGAACTTCATGTACTCGCGAAACTTCTTCTTGTAACTGAAATTGGGGGGTATTATAAGTTATGGCTGAAATCAGTATTATATCAAGTAAGTAAATGAGAACACTAGTTCTTTTTTTAAACAGGATGACTCACATTCGCAACATCTCGTACACTTCTTCGAAGAATTACTCAAATGTATATCGCAGGTCACCAATTAGTTACGTCATACTAGCATGATGCTTCATATTCCCGTAAAAAAAAACGAATTTGCATTCAAAATCAGTTATCTTCAAAGTTTTACAATGTCATTTAGCCGATTTTCCATGTATAGTTTATTTACAGGAAAGCAGTGATAAAAACAAACATGAACGCATATCATACATCAACGTGTGTGGCTACTGGCAATATTTATTATATAACAACAGTTCACTATTTTCTGTGCAAAATGTGAAGATTTTGAACATACCGAACATCGATATACACACGAGGCGATCCCAAAGAATGATGTGATTGGGCGTATCACAGCCAATCCAATTTGAGACCTTTCAACATATTGGCAATTTATTTCAAAGAATGAACTGCAGACCCATTGTTTGTTCTTAGATACCCATACTATTATTCTATTTTGAAATACCTCGTTATAAGCTACAATATATCACTGGAAAGGTATGCCACTTGGTTGACATTCGTACAATGACACAACGTGATTATCATTGGTAGAGCGAGAAAGTTTCATTTTCGTGCATTTATTTTCATTTGAATTGAACTGAATTAAATTGGGTTTTATAGTCGCACCAACAGCTAAGGTCATATGGCGACTTTCCAGCTTCCATTGGTGGAGGAAGACCCCAGGTGCCCCTCCAGGCAATATTCGTGCACGGGCGGGCACCTAGGTAGAACCACCGACGATCCGCAAGCCAGCTGGACAGCTTCCTCACATAAAGATTCCTAGGCCCCTGAGGGATCGAACCTACAGCGGTGAGGGCCAAGTGATTTCAAGTCAGAGACGTTAACCACTCGGCCACGGACGCCCCTTCTTATTTTAAGGGTATGATATTAGAACATATCAGATAGACAAACAGACACACAGACACACAGACTTACACTGGATCCCCGGCATAGCTAAGCTGTGGGGGGCGCAGACCATGATGTATAATGAGTGGATACACGGGCTTGTCTGCAGTACTTTCCTTTCCACAGTGGTTTTTATCTAGCTGATCTATTCTAATCGAACTTGGTTTCTGCAATAAAACACTTTTTATTACATTTCTATGAGTTAAATATGTTAAAGATCATGATTTCTCAGTAAAAGAATAATCATTATCACAAAAACTATGCACTAACTCCGGAAAAAACAAACTATGCTCTTTTCTTTTTTTTCCGACTGCGCAAATGTGAGCTTTGACAAGAAACTTGTGTCCTCATTGTTGGTCACTTACTACCATTTCATGATGGCTATCATCCTTATGTGTTGAATTCTGCACCTCTCATCAATATAGTGAGTTAAAACGAAACACAGCAATCTTGAGGTGTCTAAACTTCATGGCGTCCCATTAGTTTTAAACTTAACTTATAGGATATGTTGTCTGCTTTTTAATTTGGTCTTTTGACTTTACTTGTGATATGCAGGCTTCATAACCGCGGCTCCCAACTAAATTCCATTATGTATATTTCGCTCTTCGGGGCATTTAATTTTATTAGATACTGGAACCATACGCCGTACGACATGGAGATGCGTTACACTCCATGTCAACCGCCATATGCATGCCATCCTTGGGATGGTTTAAATTTTGTACTACAGTCGATTTCGGTTATTAGCATAGCCGATTTGTCAAGAAAATATATGCGATTAACCGGAGTATTCGAATAACCGAAACTGAACATTTTGTGCATGTAGCAGTGCACGTTTCTACTTTCGTTTTACTGTTCTGTAAATACTTACATAGAAACTCCATAAAAGCGAGTTAATTCTATGTAAGATGTTTGATAGGATTATTATTGAGCATATCCATTTTGTATTTACCAATATTTGATAGATTTTACGCAATATTTATGCGTATTTGTTTTCTTTCAACCTGCGTCGCTTTGCTATTGTTTGTAGTGTGAATTACACAGCCATGATAATAACACAAAAGCTTATTTTATTTTTCATTTATTAAGTAACCTCTATGAGCTACTCAATGTCATATGCATCTCTACCGACACTAGCAAACTGAGAGCATAAATAATTAACAACACATTGCTTTACATTGCGTACAAACTTATTATTAAATCGTGTATGCTTATTGGTGAGCGATCGTCATGGCGTGGAAGCTTTACGGAAACCGCACAAAATGGCAAACTCTCTCGCAAGCCAATTAGCACCTTTTGTCAATCAATTTGCCTCGGGCTTATCTCTGTGACCGCGTCAATCAATTAACAGTTGCAAAATACAGGTAAATTTGACTTTCAGTATGCAATTAGCCAGATATTCGTTATGCAATTATCCGGAATGTGACAAAAACCTATGCGATTATACGGGTTTTTTTACATGCAAAAGAATATGAAGGGTTTTGTGTTTCAAAACTTTATGCAATTAACCGAAATATGCAATTAACCGATATGCGATTAAACGGAATCGACTGTATTGATTTTATAAATATTGAGTTCTGCTCAACCCGGGGCTAGAGGGCGGGTGCGGTAGCTAGCATATTTCACTACCGCTCATGAACAGTCTCAATCAAACCGAGACTGCAATATTTCGTATGTGTCGTTTTCGGCCATTTCCAAAGGTCCATTATCATACTCTTTTTTACACTTTGCAATCATTAATTTTAATTATTCAAATGGTTCAAAGCAAATTGTTTTACATGTGACTAACTTTTAATTATATGGCATCAATAATGCTTAGTAAAATATTAAAGAAAAGCGAAAGCTCAAATTTTTATCTAATTATATGCAAGCAGTTTGAATACAAAATGAGGAAATTGAGGCGCTGATTTTAATGCTTGAATAAAACTCAAGATTGCCGTGTGTTCCTTTAATATCCAATGCACACTGTAACAGTTCCATTGTAACTCAGTCTCATTAGACACCACCAACAATCAATGTTTTGCATGTCTGTCAACACAACGTCATACAACTCTTGATGTGATCAACATCATCAACGTTGCATGTGCGGCACCTGTGTAAAATCTTTTTCTTGCACATCGGATAACGTATCTGCATTTTATATGAGTGATGGAATGCCCGATTTTTACACACTGGGGCAGATGAAAGTCACGGGTTACAAACGACGTTGATAATGTCAACAATTGCATGATGTCATTACGTAAATAAACATACAATACATTGGTTGAAATTTTTTCTTGAAATATGTGAAGAAAATGTCAAATAATACATGGACAGGACCTGAAAACAAGCTTTCGATTAAAACTGATATAAATTAATTTTAGTAGTTGGCGACTGTCAATGATATGCTAGAAAAAGAACCAATCATGGGTATCCGGTTCAGAGCCAATCATGGTTATCTGGTTCAGAACCAATCATGGGTATCCAGTTTAGATAGGAAAATGCCAACCCTCGGTATAACTGTTTTAATCGGAACCTTTGCAGAGACACGTTAAAAACAGTTATACTTTGAGCTGAAATTCACGGTGTTCACCGCATACCCATGAAAGATCCCTATAATCTGGTACGCAAGAAGTATCTTTCCAGGACAGGTGACAACCATGAATCTAAATCCATCCACAAACAGGATACCCATGAAGGATTCTTATAATCTGGTATACAAGTTGTACCTTTCCAGGACAGGTGACAACCATGTGTCTAAATCCATTAACAAACTTCTGCCAGTCGTCAGTCTCCAGTTTCACCAGGTTAGATAACTCTTTTGGTTCGAGGAGATGTTTTGAGGATTTCATCAGATATAACAGCACATCATTCATGGACAGGATCTCTTTACCATTCTCTGAAATAGAGAACAGATACTTCTATACAGTTGAAAATTTAATTATTTTAGAAGGAAATTAGAAAATGTGTCTATGGGACATGAATTCCCCGCTAAAGTGTTGTCAGTCACATAAAAATTAACAAAAAATGAAACACTTTTTTTTTTTCATACTTACTATGTACATACATATGAACGGGGGGATGGACAAGGGTAACACTATATGACCATACCAGTTTCGTATAATAATTAGACCAAACAAAAAAACAGGTTTGTTTCTGGCCTTCCGACTGACCCTATTTTTAAGGCCCTGACTGTAAACTTTTTTCTTTTTTTTTTAGTTTTTTGAGGCATTAAGTGTTGTGGAACACTCATATTATGTAACATGTTCACGAAAACATGCTTTTGATGTTCTTGGTTGGAATTTAGTATAGTAAGGATTATTATATAAATTCTAAGAAGAATATTTTACTACCGACCTACCCTAATTTGTTTTTGACAAAGACCAGAAACAGACATATTTTTTTATTTTTTTGGTCTTACAAACAACATTCCGGACATAGAAAAAAGAAAGAAAAATGAACTGTCATCACTATAAACAAACTAGAACTATCACTGATGGTGATGAATACCCCACTTTTTGATCAGTTGTTATGTGTATATAAAGTTTAGGAACAACCCATCCAAAACTGTTTGAGGAATGCAAGTAATAAAATGTGTATCGGACGCGATGCAATGGGACAAAAATGTGTTGCGCAACGGAACATTACAGACAGCGTGATTCCTATATAGCCTCCACTTCACTTTGTAAAAGCAGGGGTTTACTAACTTCCACTTGAATTGAAAATTCAAAATGCCAATGAATAGGCTTTCAGTGAAGTTTATAAACAGACATTTATGGTATGCTTTAAGGGCACAGGTGATGTACAAGGGAATCAAGATGTAGATGATATGCCCTTATGGGACTTACGCAAAGTATGTGTAATTATCTGGATATTTACATTAATTAGATCAAAAAGCAAAAGAAAAGCCTAAGTTTATGACTACCGTATTTGTCGGCGTATAGCGCGCATGCGCATATAACGCGCACCCCGACTTTGGGCCTGAAATCCTTGGAAAAAAACTTTTTGTTATGTATTGTACCGTAAACCGCGCATAAAAAACATGTGTTTTCAATTTCAGGACAGCAGAGCGCCATTTTGAATCACTGACGAAAGAGGAAATGTAAAACGAATTTTGATTGGCTAAAACAAGCTGCATGTTAGACTGTGTTTTTTTACTCAAGTTTCAATAAACTTGTACTTTTGTTGTTTACTCAAGTTTCAATAAAATAAAAATCCCCACGCCCGTGTTCAACTTTTATTACGATCATATTAAATTTATTAATCAGGTGTTGTTTCCAGGTTATTAACTCTTGCTTGTCAATTTGAAGGTGTTGACAATTTGAAGGTGTTGACAGTTTGAGAGGTTTCTCGAAATGAGATGCATTGTCTTGTGGCGTCACCTATTAAACGCATTTTCCTAACACATCGTGTCAGCACCTACTCAGACTTCTAAAGTAATCAAGGACAATTGACATTTTTCTGCGTACATGTATTGTTACATGTTTGTTTAATAATCACCATTGTTTGCAGTCAGATTAGCAAAAACCAAACACTTCACACATTTTCCCAGTCAATTAAACCCTTTATGAATAATCAAGATTCTACGTTGTCAAAATTCAGAATCGACTTTAACAAATAAATATGTGCGGTAAATCAATACCCGGTAGTCGTCGTTAGGAAGAAAACATAATATTCTATTCTATTCTATTCACGCAGAGAACAGGTACACCCGTCTACGTAAAACGGAAACCACAGCCTCGTTATCATTTCACTTTGCCGATTGATGTAAACAATGATATTTTTCAACATTACAATGGTATTTTCTCAACAATAATCAACATAAAACATGGTAAAGTTTGATTTTATTATTTTTATTGATAATAAGCATATAGCATACAAGGCATTTTATTGAAACAATAGAAACAAGCCAACTTTTGTTCCATTCAATCTCTCTAGTAAACAGACGGTCTTGCGACTTTTTGAAACCACAAAACTTTTCGTCTTGGCTGAAAAAAAAAAGAGTAAAACATTACTTGTTGCTTAAACCGCGCACCCCAACTTCAGCCACAGAATCTGGGGTAAAAAAGTGCGCGCTATAGGCCGAGGAATACGGTATATTTTTCAGAATAATAAATCTATGGCAAATTAACAGTATTATTAAGACTTCGCGGCACCAGCAGCGATACACAAATCAATGATCAAGATACCATCACTTGAGGCTTACCAACATTACCAGAGTTTACCTCAAATGTTCAGTTTAGAAAAACAAGAGCACCGTCTAGCAGGGCATACACGCCCGTCATTGCCAAGGTTAAGTCCCAGGTTAAAACTTTTTTCCAATGGGGAATAATTAAATAAATATGAACCAGAGAGCTATGGACCTTTATCAGATGTATTGAATGGGTCATGCTAAAGATGTTTACAAAGTTTCATTGTTGTACACCCTGTACTTTGAAAGTTATTAGCCACAATCAGTGGTCTGGTAAAAGTTAACGGACAAGACATACAAGAAGATGGACTGATGGACGGACAACGCCATGACATAATACGTCCCTACAGGCGTATATAAAAGAAGAAAATAATGCGTACATGTACATGCAATATGCAATAAATTAATATTTATTACCAGTATGTGAGAAATTTATGAAGTTCATATGTATTCCTTTTTTTTAAAATATAAATTAATACTTTCTGGTCACATTTTGCTCCTTGTTTGTATACTATTCTAGATCAGTGGTTTTAGAATACAGAGAGCAACATTTTAAACCACTCTGTCTCCAAATTTCGTAATAACAGTCCGGTTTCATTTGCATACCTGGAAATGGTCTCGCAAACCTGGGCATGACGTGGGACCGTCGGCAGTTGCCTTCCCCACCAGCCCCCTTCCAGTCTATGTCGACCAACTCTAGTATCTCATCAAATAAAAACTGCGTTAAAAGGTCCAAGCTTCTGATAGAGAAATTCTGCAATATAGAAACGTGGATTCAGGTGTAGTTACAGTACAGACCTAATAATAAAAAGATAGGAAACTGAAATTTATCAACATTTCATGTGACACAGTGCAACAATTTCACAAAATACTGCCTGACTTTAAACAAACATGTCGTAAAGAATTTTATCAATTCATTCATGTCATAACCTAGCACAAATTTCTTTTTATTTATGATACTTTCCATACTTTAGCATTTTGCCAAAAAATGTGAAAAAAATGAACACTCCTACCATCAAGTGAAGAATGTCCATATAATCGAAACCAGGAGTTAACTTTATATTTATTACATTTTAAATTACTTTGTGTATGATTTTAGCATCACTTTACTGACGTCACAGTTATTTTTCTTTCGCCCATAGAAATGTAATAAAGTGATATAATGCATGATAATTCATCATAATGTTTTATTTTTATATTAATACCCTGACAATATTTTTCACGCTACCAATGGTAAACACATTATGTCATCATACAACATAAACTGACAGCATTGTATGACGTCAATCAAACAGCCGGCCATAATAGTTCATGCGCATATAATCTAGAGATATATCTTACATTATAACACAATGTCTCAAACTAGGCTTACAGTAAGGGTGTATTAGGATGTTTAATAAATACTTCAAGATAGCCGCGTGTCCCTTTTAAAGGTGAATGGCCACCCTTTTTGTAGTATTATCTATTAACAAATTTAACTCTTAAACATCATATGAACATTTCTTGAGTCTCGGAGAGAAACATATATTGAAAACCGCTACTAAGTCGTATGTAAAAATAAGTATTATTTGCATGACGTAGATGCTACTTTTACCACTGCGTGACTGCATGGGGAAATGAGGTAAATCTGAATTGTATAGCTGCACAACTATTGCCAGATAATTGATGAATACATTTACCTGTGGATTAATTTACCTGTTCAAAGTTTTCTACGTCATCAAATAAAATCTTATTCCCGCTTTTCACAGATATTGCAAAGTGTGAATTGTAAATATCTATTGTTGTGTATTGATTTCGATTTAAACAAACATGTTCATGAAACAAAACATGGCCGGAGATCTCTAAGTGTTTTATGGAGCACTTCTGAAAACACCTCTTAAATGTCTGGTTTGTGGTATAATGCTGACCATCTGACCTTGAATGAATTATTTTCAGATAAACTATTGAAATATTAAATTGCACAACAAATCCCTACCTCTGGTGCCTGTTCTTCTATAATATGGATGGTGTAGATGATGTTGAACCGAATTAGCTGGCATGGTGGCAGCTGCGGAGCGAAATAAATTGACTTGTGATTATAGGGTCAGCTGTACTGACCGTTTGCGACGCTATATCAGTCGTTTAATGCGTCGCCATTAAACAAAATTTGCGACGGTTCAACAACTGATATAGCATCGCAAAAGACAAAATTTCAATTCAACTTAACCTGTTTCTAACACATTCAACTGGTGTGTATATTTATTTGCACTTATTAGGTGGACTGAACTGTTGCCAAATGTTCACCTACAAAGTCAAGTTTATTTAAATTCTTTTTAATGTCAATTTAAAACAGGGTGGCCACAGAAATCCAAAAATGAAATTCCCTGACAATTCCCTGATTTTTCCCTGACTGAAAGGTGATTTTCCCTGATCTTTTCACGGAGTATATAGCTCAAATACAGCTGTATACGTATGGCCTCCAACCTCCCCTTATAGCCATACCTTCACCACCATTAAGCCAAACACATTCTTTACTCATATCTTTGGAGTTTTACAGGTTTTACATTGCTTTATTAATATATTGCTAACAGTTTAAAGAAATACAGCTTTTTAATAAAGTCAGGAAGAGAAGCTACCAGTAGCCAAGATCTGTTCTCTCCAATCTTTGTAAAATTCCCTGATAATTCCCTGATTTTTTGCAAATTTTCAAATTCCCTGATTTTTCCCTGCAGGGAATTTTTTTCACCCTTTTCCCTGTTTTCCAGATTCTGTGGCCACCCTGTTAAAATGATGCATATCATATCTGTGGTACTTGGGCCACAAAAAATTACCTGGTTCTCAGGCCACTTTTTCTGAGAAGAGATGCGGGCGGGCGCATTTTTTTTTACAATTTTACAGTGGTCAACAGACACGCAGGCAATTTCTTTTTATCCAAACTTTTAATTCCAATACATGTATTGATGCAAAATATCTCGAAACACATGTGCAATAACCAGTTGGATCAGCTCATCTCTATTGTCGATCATTACCTTATCATTTCTTCCCGACTTTATATGCTTCTTTCTTTCAATCACAATAAGTCTGTATATTTGTATTAGATTCAATCGACTCGATGACACCGCCATTATTGCATGTTGTTGTGGGACTTTGTCGATTAGACGCTTAAATAAATCGCCTGTTCTGTAGCACCTACTAGTTCTAAGCGTCACAAGCGTCAGACTCTCCTAGATTGGTACCCGTACGACTGCAACACTCACAAGCTAGCGAGCAGAGCGGCAGATAGTCGGCCGCGCACCAGTCTACCCACAAGGCGATTCCCCTGAGGTAGTTGCATGTAAACACCGGAACGAACTTGGATGCGGAACTTTTTTTTCGAAATTTCCGTAGCGCATTTCCAATTTTTATTTTATTACTTTTGAGATAAAATCGGCAATGCGGCACCAAAAAAAGACATGCGGGTGGGCCTGAGAACTAGGTAATTCATTTTTTATGGCCTTATAATGTAGATAAACAATAGCTGTTTAATTCTTATCATTTTAAATGCATTATTAGGAACTTACATAATGGCCAAACCGATAACTATGTTTTGATGTGAATTAATGAATATTATATATTAATGTGCAATAATACTGTCTCATCTAATTGTTTTAAAATGGTGTTTACCATTCATGTTTTATGAAATAATTTATATATATTTGTTTGTAAACAATGAGACAGAAATAAACTATTAACTCTGTACCTACCTTTGGTATTTTTATGTGTGTGTAGATGGAGAACCCCTCAAACATGTATTCATGGCCATCGAACATGACTACGGTGGGGTGCTTTGTCTGAGAGGATAAAGGAGTAATGAAATATACTGTTGAAAACGCAAGATAAAATCAGAGCTAACGAAAATGTGTGTTTTATAGACACAACTTATGGCCTGGGAGTGTTACAGCACAATTCTATATTTTCAATAATCTACTTAAAGTCAGAGATGTCGTGTTTAAGGACTATTAGTCTGCCATCTTTAAAAGAAAGATCCAAAATGGATGGGGTATGGTCAAGTGAAATTTTCATAAAATGCATAATTAGGCACGATCAATGTCAACCACATAGAACATGACACTACTGATGTGAACATAATATCAGAAAGAATAATCATATGGCAGAAAATGTGTCCTTTATATCTAAAAAGTTTGGTACAATGAAACTAGAACTATCACTGAAGGTGATAAATACCACTGCTTGTTTGCTATAGCTGATGAGGATCGGCAAAATCAAGAAAAAATAAATGTCTAAAATATCTGTTAATTTTTTAATGTGAACAAAATTCTAAGTAAAACAAAGATCCATAATTCTGTAAAAATAATAATTCAGAATTGAAAAAGCAATGATGCAGGGACACATCATATCATGTGTACACTGTATGTCAAGTGTAATAACAATCCATGAATGATGCAGGGACATATCTTATCATCACGTGTATACTGTATGTCAAGTGTAATAACAATCCATGAATGATGCAGGGACACATCATATCATCATGTGTATACTGTATGTCAAGTGTAATAACAATCCAGGAATGATGCAGGGACACATGATATCATCATGTATATACTGTATGTCAAGTGTAATAACAAGCCATGAATGATGCAGGGACACATCATATCATCATGTGTACACTGTATGTCAAGTGTAATAACAATCCATGAATGATGCAGGGACACATCATATCATCATGTGTACACTGTATGTCAAGTGTAATAACAATCCAGGAATGATGCAGGGACACATCATATCATCATGTATATACTGTATGTCAAGTGTAATAACAAGCCATGAATGATGCAGGGACACATCATATCATCATGTGTACACTGTATGTCAAGTGTAATAACAAGCCATGAATGATGCAGGGACACATCATATCATCATGTGTACACTGTATGTCAAGTGTAATAACAAGCCATGAATGATGCAGGGACACATCCTATCATCATGTGTACACTGTATGTCAAGTGTAATAATAATCAAGGAATGATGCAGGGACACATCATATCATCATGTGTACACTGTATGTCAAGTGTAATAACAATCCAGGAATGATGCAGGGACACATCATATCATCATGTATATACTGTATGTCAAGTGTAATAACAAGCCATGAATGATGCAGGGACACATCATATCATCATGTGTACACTGTTTGTCAAGTGTAATAATAATCCAGGAATGATGCAGGGACACATCATATCATCATGTGTACACTGTATGTCAAGTGTAATAACAATCCAGGAATGATGCAGGGACACATCATATCATCATGTATATACTGTATGTCAAGTGTAATAACAAGCCATGAATGATGCAGGGACACATCATATCATCGTGTGTACACTGTATGTCAAGTGTAATAACAAGCCATGAATGATACAGGGACACATCATATCATCATGTGTACACTGTATGTCAAGTGTAATAACAAGCCATGAATGATGCAGGGACACATCATATCATCATGTGTACACTGTATGTTAAGTGTAATAACAATCTGTGAATGATGCAGGGACACATCATATCATCATGTGTACACTGTATGTCAAGTGTAATAACAAGCCATGAATGATGCAGGGACACATCATATCATCATGTGTACACTGTATGTCAAGTGTAATAACAATCCATGAATGATGCAGGGACACATCATATCATCATGTGTACACTGTATGTCAAGTGTAATAACAATCCATGAATGATGCAGGGACACATCATATCATCATGTGTACACTGTATGTCAAGTGTAATAACAATCCATGAATGATGCAGGGACATATCTTATCATCATGTGTACACTGTATGTTAAGTGTAATAACAAGCCGTGAATGATGCAGGGACACATCATATCATCATGTGTACACTGTATGTCAAGTGTAATAACAATCCGTGAATGATGCAGGGACACATCATATCATCATGTGTACACTGTATGTTAAGTGTAATAACAAGCCATGAATGATGCAGGGACACATCATATCATCATGTGTACACTGTATGTTAAGTGTAATAACAAGCCATGAATGATGCAGGGACACATCATATCATCATGTGTACACTGAATGTCAAGTGTAATAACAATCCAGGAATGATGCAGGGACACATCATATCATCATGTGTACACTGTATGTTAAGTGTAATAACAAGCCATGAATGATGCAGGGACACATCATATCATCATGTGTACACTGTATGTCAAGTGTAATAACAAGCCATGAACAGTTTTAAAGTGAAAGCAACATGAAGTTCATTCTAAGTCAAATAAAGGGCCATAATTCTGTAATAAATTAGGCATCAACAATGTGTGATGTAGAGGGGCATAAGGTAATAAGTTGTTATGTGCAAATGAAGTTTGGGAACAATCAATTCAAAAAAGTTTGAGAAAAAATGTGTTAACAGGTCATTTTACAACATAACAGAGGAAAATTCTAAGTCAAACAAAGGGCCATAACTCTGTAATAAATTGGGTGATTTAAAAGGACATAAGGTCATCAGTTGTTATGAGTATATGAAGTTTGGGAACAACCCATTCAAAAGTATTTGAGATATGGTAGTATTAAAAATGTGTTACGGGACGGGACGCGATGAGACTAAAATGTGTTACGTTACGGGAAACGATGGGTGTTACGGTCAACGTGATTCCTATATAGCCCCCACTTTGCTTTGTGAAAATGCCAGTAAAATAAATTGGTCCATAGAATAGTCAATGTATCCAGCTAGAGCAGACGAGACAACATACGCCATTTAATCACATCATCTAAATTTCGAAGTCATACTCAATAGATGCTTATTGAAATTTGAGGTAGTGAATGACAATCAAGGGCCTCCAGCAAAATTTTTACTAGTAGATGCTTTCAAAAAACAAGAAAAGAAATGGCCTTTTTGTCTGACAGATGTTTTACACAAATTAATGCCATTTAAAAAAGACAGAAGGATTGTTGAACATATACATAAGGGGAAGATGAAATACGCAATATTTTTTATGGTAATGACTAAAGAATGAACATTTTACATTTAATTTAATGCTTTGTCCAAAACTTAAAAATTTGTAAATTAAATACATAAAAAGAAAAATTCATGCATAGAACATGCATTGTGTTAATGCCTGTTAATTCAAAAAAATCTTACCAGAAAGTTGGTAACAGGAGAGATGGTTATCTTGTAGTGGAACAGTTTGTCCAAGTTGTTACTGTTAATGTCACAGAGTGGTATCGACTGTAAACAAAACAACATTCTATAAATGCATCCATCCATAAGGCCATCCTTGAAAAAATTGTTGGTTTGCAGTGCGCGACCGACTCATACAAATGGCCGCGACTCAATTTTTTTATTTATTTTTATTTATTTTTTTAGTTATCTTCTGATAACCCATTTATTCAGATATCTTAATACATATTTTCTGATACATATAAACAAAACATATATGTCAAGGTTAACAATTTGAAAAATGAGTTTTGGTATGTTTTTTTGTATATATTATAAATATGTACCAAATTAAAATAAAAAATATATAATAATATACATGTACGCATGGGGAACAGAAGACTTGCTAAGTTTTCTGAAGTAGAATATGTCCTCTTAGATGGGCAATTTTTTATTCATTTAGTCCATTTTAGAAATGTTCAACTGTCAGCATCTTGATCTTAAGCTTTCAGTCAAAAAAAAAATAAACAAGAGGCCCAAGAGGGCCTGTAGACGCTCAACTGGCTAACACGGCTCTTATAACATCAATGAAGCGACTGACTGCCATTTAAGTTTTTTTGAAAGTTTCGGGCAAAAAACAGCTTTTTAACTTAATCATGGCCCATATGAATCTGGTAAAGTTTGGTAAAGATCAGATGAAAAATGAAGGCCCAGCCGTATAAACGAGGCAAAATATAGCATGTTTAACTAAATCAAGAGCCATAACACCTCTGTTACTGGTCCGACTGGTCCAACATAGAGGTAAAAAAAAAAAAAAAAAATAATTTTTTTTTTAGAGAATAATAATAATCAAAAACAAGAGGCCCAAGAGGGCCTGTGAACGCTCTACTGGCTGTTATACCATTGATGAATCGAGTCGTACTACATGGTGTCTAGAGTGTACACAAGGTTTTTCAAGTATTTGACCTAGTGACCTAGTTTTTGACCCCATGGGACCCATTTTCGAACTCGACCAAAATATAATTAAGACAACATTTCGACAAAGTTTCATCAAGATCGGGTCAGAAATATGGCCTCTAGAGTGTACACAAGGTTTTTCAAGTATTTGACCTAGTGACCTAGTTTTTGACCCTGTGTGACCCATTTTCGAACTTTAGCAAGCTATAATTGACACAAATTTTCTGACAAAATTGCATCAAGATCGGGTCAAAAATATGGCCTCTAGAGTGTACACACGGTTTTTCCAAAGTTTGACCTAGTGACCTAGTTTTTAACACCATGTGACCCATTTTTGAACTTGACCAAGATATAATTAAGACAAACATTTTGACAAAGTTTCATCAAGATTGGGTCAGAAATACGGCTTCTAGAGTGTACACAAGGTTTTTCAAGTATTTGACCTAGTGACCTAGTTTTTAACCCCATGTGACCCATTTTCAAACTTGACCAAGATATAATTAAGACAAACATTCTGACAAAGTTGCATCAAGCTCGGGTAAAAAATATGGCCTCTAGAGTGTACACAAGGTTTTTCCAATATTTGACCTAGTGACCTAGTTTTTAACTTCATGTGACCCATTTCCGAACTTGATCAAGATATAATTAAGATAAACAATTTGACAAAGTTTCATCCAGATTGGGTAACAAATATGACCTCTAGAGTGTACACAAGTTTTTTCAAGTATTTGACCTAGTGACCTAGTTTTTGACCCCACATGACCCATTTTTGAACTTGACCGAGATTTCATTGAGACAAATATTCTGACAAAGTTTCATGATGATTGCATCAGAAATGTGGCCTCGAGAGTGTACACAAGAAAAGTTGACGGACGACGGACGACGGAAAACGGACAACACACCATCCCATAAGCTAAAAACAAACTTTACCGAGCTGTTATTGACATTAACAATCTGGTAAAGTTTAGTAAAGATTGAATGAAAAAAAATATGGCGTCTAGAGTGTACACAAGGTTTTTCAAGTATTTGACCTAGTGACCTAGTTTTAGACCCCATGGGACCCATTTTCGAACTTGACCAAAATATAAATAAGACAACATTTCGACCAAGTTTCATCAAGATCGGGTCAGAAATATGGCCTCTAGAGTGTACACAAGGTTTTTCAAGTATTTGACCTAGTGACCTAGTTTTCGACCCTGTGTGACCCATTTTCGAATTTTAGCAAGCTATAATTGAGACAAATATTCTGACAAAATTGCATCAAGATCGGGTAAAAAATATGGCCTCTAGAGTGTACACACAGTTTTTCCAAAGTTTGACCTAGTTTTTAACACCATGTGACCCATTTTTTAACTTGACCAAGATATAATTAAGACAAACATTTTGACCAAGTTTCATCAAGATTGGGTCAGAAATACGGCTTCTAGAGTGTACACAAGGTTTTTCAAGTATTTGACCTAGTGACCTAGTTTTTAACCCCATGTGACCCATTTTCAAACTTGACCAAGATATAATTAAGACAAACATTCTGACAAAGTTGCATCAAGCTCGGGTCAAAAATATGGCCTCTAGAGTGTACACAAGGTTTTTCCAATATTTGACCTAGTGACCTAGTTTTTAACTTCATGTGACCCATTTCCGAACTTGATCAAGATATAATTAAGATAAACAATTTGACAAAGTTGCATCAAGCTCGGGTCAAAAATATGGCCTGTAGAGTGTACACAAGGTTTTTCCAATATTTGACCTAGTGACCTAGTTTTTATTTTCATGTGACCCATTTCCGAACTTGATCAAGATATAATTAAGATAAAAAAGTTGACAAAGTTTCATCAAGATTGGGTAACAAATATGACATCTAGAGTGTACACAAGTTTTTTCAAGTATTTGACCTAGTGACCTAGTTTTTGACCCCAAATGACCCATTTTTGAACTTGACATTCTGACAAAGTTTCATCAAGATCGGGTCAAAAATATGGCCTCTAGAGTGTACACACGGTTTTTCCAAAGTTTGACCTAGTGACCTAGTTTTTAACATCATGTGACCCATTTTCAAACTAGACCAAGATATAATTAAGACAAACACTTTGACAAAGTTTCATCAAGATTGGGTCAGAAATACGGCTTCTAGAGTGTACACAAGGTTTTTCAAGTATTTGACCTAGTGACCTAGTTTTTAATCCCATGTGACCCATTTTCAAACTTGACCAAGATATAATTAAGACAAACATTCTGACAAAGTTGCATCAAGCTTGGGTCAAAAATATGGCCTCTAGAGTGTACACAAGGTTTTTCCAATATTTGACCTAGTGACCTAGTTTTTGAACCCACATGACCCATTTTCGAACTTGACCGAGATTTCATTGAGACAAACAATTAAGATAAACATTCTGACAAAGTTGCATCAAGCTCGGGTCAAAAATATGGCCTCTAGAGTGTACACAAGGTTTTTCCAATATTTGACCTAGTGACCTAGTTTTTATTTTCATGTGACCCATTTCCGAACTTGATCAAGATATAATTAAGATAAACAATTTGACAAAGTTTCATCAAGATTGGATAACAAATATGACCTCTAGAGTGTACACAAGTTTTTTCAAGTATTTGACCTAGTGACCTAGTTTTTGACCCACATGACCCATTTTTGAACTTGACCGAGATTTCATTGAGACAAACATTCTGACAAAGTTTCATCAAGATCGGGTCAAAAATATGGCCTCTAGAGTGTACACAAGGTTTTTCCAAAGTTTGACCTAGTGACCTAGTTTTTAAACCATATGACCCATTTCCGAACTTGATCAAGATATAATTAAGATAACAATTTGACAAAGTTTCATCAAGATTGGGTCAAAAATATGACCTCTAAAGTGTACACACGGTTTTTCCAAAGTTTGACCTAGTGACCTAGTTTTTAACACCATGTGGCCCATTTTTGAACTTGACCAAGATATAATTAAGACAAACACTTTGACAAAGTTTCATCAAGATTGGGTCAGAAATACGGCTTCTAGAGTGTACACAAGGTTTTTCAAGTATTTGACCTAGTGACCTAGTTTTTAATCCCATGTGACCCATTTTCAAACTTGACCAAGATATAATTAAGACAAACATTCTGACAAAGTTGCATCAAGCTTGGGTCAAAAATATGGCCTCTAGAGTGTACACAAGGTTTTTCCAATATTTGACCTAGTGACCTAGTTTTTGAACCCACATGACCCATTTTCGAACTTGACCGAGATTTCATTGAGACAAACATTCTGACAAAGTTTCATGATGATTGCATCAGAAATGTGGCCTCTAGAGTGTACACAAGCAAAAGTTAACGGACGGAAGGACGGACGGACGGACGGACACCACACCATCCCATAAGCTCTGCTGGCCTTTGGCCAGTAGAGTTAAAAATGAATCAATTAAAAAAAAAAAAATCAATCAATAAATATTAAAAAAACAACAAAAAAACATGAATTAAAAAAAAAAAAAAATAATAATAATAATAATTAAAAAAAAAATCAAAAAAAAAATCAAAGTAAAAAAATAAATTAAAAAAAAAAAAATAAAAAATAAAAACATAAGAAAATAAGAAAATTTAAAAATAACGTAAAAAAGAAAGTCATAAAATCTGCTAAAGTTTGGCAAAGATCAGATGCAAAATGAAGGCCCTATCATCTTAACAAGGCAAAATATATCATTTTGAACTAAATCAAGGGCCATAACTCCGCTGTTACTTGTCCGATATGAATGTATTTCAAACTTGATCGAGCTTTCATTGATATTAACAATCTGATAAAGTTTGCTAAAGATAGGATGAACAATGAAGCCCCTATCATCTTAACGAGGCAAAATATAGCATTTTTAACTAAATCAAGGGCCATAACTCCGCTGTTACTGGTCCAATATGGCTGGTTTTCGAACATGTTCGAGCTTTCAACGGCATTAACAATATGATAAAGTTTGGTAAAGAACGGATGAACAATGAAACCCCTATCGTCTTAATGAGACAAAATATAGCATTTTTAACTAAATCAAGAGCCATAACTCCGCTTTTACTAATCCGATATGGCTGGTTTTCGAACTTGTCCGAGCTTTCATTGATATTAACAATCTGAAAAAGATTGGTAAAGATCGGATGAACAATGAATCCCCTATCGTCTTAACGAGGCAAAATATAGCATTTTTAACGAAATCAAGGACCATAACTCTGCTGTTACTGGTCCGATCTGGCTGGTTTTCGAACTTGTCTGAGCTTTCATTGATATTAACAATCTGATCAAGTTTGGTAAAGATCAGATGAACAATGAAGCCCCTATCGTCTTAACGAGGCAAAATATAGCATTTTTTAACTAAATCAAGGGCCATAACTCCGCTGTTACTTGTCTGATATGGCTGGTTTTCAAACTTGTTCGAGCTTTCAATGACATTAACAATCTGATAAAGATTGGTAAAGATTGGATGAACAATGAAGCCCCTATCGTCTTAACAATGCAAAATATAGCATTTTTAGCTAAATCAAGGGCCACAACTCCGCTGTTACTAGTCCGATCTGGCTGGTTTTCGAACTTGTCCGAGCTTTCATTGATATTAACAATGTGGTAAAGTTTGGTAATGATAGGATGAAAAATAAAGGCCCTATCGTCTTAACGAGGCAAAATTTAGCAATATAGCATTTTTAACTAAATCAAGGGCCATAACTCCGCTGTTACTTGTCCGATCTGGCTGGTTTTCGAACTCATCCGAGCTTTCATTGATATTAACAACCTGTTAAAGTTTGGTAAAGATCGGATGAAAAATGAAGGCCCTATCGTCTTAACGAGACAAAAGTTAACAACAGACGACGGACGACGGACGGACGACGGACAACTCGGCATCCCATAAGCTCTGCTGGCCTTCGGCCAGTAGAGCTAAAAATCAAAAAAAATCACCTACCTACCTACCCATCTCAAAAATTCTGGGTTGGAGCACTGCAAACCAACAATTTTTTAAGGATGGCCTAACTGGAATTCTTTTCTATGGCATAACTTAACCTGACACAATGTTCATCATCACCAACAATGAGGCGCTAACACAAGTTTCATAAAAAATTCATAAAACACACTAGAAGGATGGTCCACGGAACACTTGGTGTCTGCCGTGAGCTTATTTCAGCTTGGCTAAGTTGCAGGTTAAAGTTTTATGAAAAGGGGTATAACTCTGCCAAAATGAAAGTCAAAGTTATTGGACATTTGTAAAAATATTCCTTGGGTTTAGATGATGTGTGTGAAGTTTCATGAACATAGGTCAAATATTTTTCAAGTTATTGCCAAGATTAGGTTGCAGGTTAAAGTGTAACAGACGATGACGACGAACGGATGACGGACAAAGTGATCCCTAATTGTCTGCCATGCTATGCAGGCGACACAATAAACTACACACATTTACATTCAGACAGAGAAGAGCATGATTTTTCTGGTTTAATTGATACATCAGGTTAATTTATTTAAATTTAGGGTATTTAATATGTTATTTACACAGTACTGAAATACCCATATGTTAGTTTTACTAAACAGTTATTTGCAATTATTTAAATATCTGGGAAATCAACATCAGAGTATACATGTACAGTCAAACCTCGATAGCTCGAAGTCAGCGGGACAATAGGGATATGTTCGAGCTATCGGTGGCTTCGAAGCATTGAGGTAACGGTAAAAAACAAAATATCTATCAGATTTTGTGTACCACCCGAAATAGTGTTACTTGTGTACCTGATGTATCGTTTTCGGTATGTTTTTTATGTTCATGCATGTTTGTTTAAACATTGTAACGGATATATAACATGTAATTGTTACACTGAAAATACAAGAAAAACTGCAATAATGTGTTTGTTTTATCATTTATTTAAAGAAATATCGCACGAATAGATTTTAACATAAAATCCGAAGTCCGAATAATGAGAACAAGGTAAGGCTGGTTTCGGTACATTATTTAATTAGAAAATCAACCGTGTTTAATTTATTGTAATTAACAGTAAACGAAGTCACTAAACATAAACTGTATCTGTCTATTATCGCTTTTCAATCATAAATGTTCGCACCTTTAACAATCAACTTTATCCGTTTTCGCACTATGATCGAACTTGCTACAAACAAATACAAACGCGTCGATTACAATTAATATGGCCGAAGTCGTATGGCAACAGATCATCACCTTCGATTGAGCGAGGTTTAAATTCAGACAAAAATGAATCTTCGGACCGTAAAAAGTATTCGAGGGAGCCGGGGTATTCGAGAAATTATATTCGAATAATCGAGGTTAAATTACATTGAATTATATAGGAGTTGTGTCGGGACCGGAAAATGTGTTCGAGTGAGTTACCGATGGTATTCGAATCACCGGTGTTCGAGCTATCGAGGTTCGACTGTATATTCTAATTGACAGCTGCAGTGTAACAACAAATAAGAAATATGCTAAAATAAGTAAATGAGAATTATGAAGTATGAGCTGAAATTTTAAATTTAGAAAATAATTATAAAAACCAGACTTCTATGTTTCTCTTTAAAGGGACACACGGCAATCTTAAAGTATTTGAAATGGTTATCTCGATTTATATATCCACTTTCATTTTTACTTTTACCCTGGTTACATTTAAATAATCAAATTTTAAGTATTCACTATTTCATCTTATTATAATACTATAAGTTTTAATATATTATTGGTGCAATAATATCAAAAATTAATAATATGAAAAAACAACTGGCTTAATACAATTCTTATAATTAAAGGGACACTGTCCGTAAGTAAGCAGATATTGAGCATAACCAAATAACTGTCTGACTTTTATTCAGTGAAATGTATACATGAAAACATGAGCATAGACACTGAGATGTCTGTAGTAATATTTTCGTGAGTTTGGGAAAAAAAAGCTTAAATTATTATTTGTAAATAAAGTGGGACCCATCGTATTTACCTTTTCTGCGATCACGTGACTTCCATTAGGACATTAGGTTTTCATCATAATATGTAGTGCGTAATATGTATAGCCCGGTTAGCTCAGTCGGGAGCTATGTCGACCACTTTACGCTCAAGCTCACTATTATTACCGCGAGTGTAATTTTAGTTTGGGCTGCGAGTTCAAACGCCCGAAATGGTTTCTCTTTTTTTTGTACCGCGATTGAATTCCGTCAAAAAATCCTGCTTTAATTAGTAAATATTCAATAATGTTTGGTGTGTAATGTTTGCTAACATAATTAGTGTGTGTATTATAAGCTAAAAGTTATGGACAGTGTCCCTTTAACATTAATGATTGAACAAATGCAATAATGTAGAAAAATTAACGGGACACCGCTAGTTTTTGAAACATCAAGATTGCCATGTGTCCCTTTAAAGAGACACAATCTCCAGGCTGTATGACAGGAGTAGAGGCAAGTACTGTTTTCTTTCATTTTTGAATAAAACAAAAAGCTAGTACACTAGTACTGTACCTTTTCCCCAGGGTATTTGTCGTGTCTGATACCCGACTTCCGGGACTTGATGCTGCATCTACAGAGTGGACCATAGTTGAGCTGCAAATAAGAAAGTAACACACACACAATGTTAATATATAGATATGCTGGTCTCAGATATAGATAATATTATGTCAGTGCCTTTTACTATCAAGTTTATTAGAAAACAAAGAATGGCGAGGCACAAGCTTTTCAGTGTTTTTGTGCTGAGCTCAACGAACGATCAGTTGAAGGTACTGGAATAATATTCTCTTTATCATGTAGATTGTCCAATTTTCTGTATGGTCTGCTAGTTGTGTTTATTAAACAGAATGATACGCTGTGTGTGAATGCTTCCATATTGTTTTTACTTTGTGATGACGTCATGACGTCAGATGAAGTTACCGCCGAGGAATTCTGTATTGTTTTTGCTTTATCAGTCAATGCCTAATAAAACAAAATTTATTAGGTCACCCCTTTTTCAGTGCATATCCACCTGATAGAGAATATCATGTGAGTGCCTGATGATATCCAGGGTATCAGCTGAGGCTGAGAACAAAATGAAGCCCAAGGCTGTGCCGGGGGCTTCATATTTTTCGTGCCGAACCTGATGATTTAATTGCATATGACCAGGCACTAACATTATATTCTATTTATCATGTTGATTGTTTAAAATCATTTAATTTTATCTTTTTTCCAGTTTTTTTTTCAATTTATAAATACCCGGACATCATCAAAAATACCCTGAAGTCATCAAACCTGTCGCAATAGAAAAGTAACTGTCGAGATAAGACTATCTCAGGCACTCTGTTTTTAGAATTATATCGACTTGATAAAAAGTATATAACAATCATATCTTCGGCTGAGAACTGAACAAGATGACTGTGACCAGTATGGAGTGATATCAGGAAAGAAGGATTCTGTCATCACCTTAATATATTATATAAAAGTTGAACACAAAAGTAAACAGATTCTTGCAAACTGATCTAAATGTAGATGTCAAATAATATTTTCAGATACGCTACCCACATATGCGTACTATTGTTTATTTGAAGCCTTTTGATGTAACATCTGAACAACATGAAATTTTACCAATAACTGACAAATGCCTTCGATAATTTTGACTCATTTGACCTCCAAGTTTGACCTTGACCTTTGAGGTATGGACCCGATTCTTGCACACGACACACCTTCTCAATGTGGTTATCATTTGTGTGAAGTCTCATGGAAGTCCCTTTAGTTCTTTGAAGGCTGAGACATGATTGTTTCGGATGGAATCGTTTTGGACGGGATTGTTTCGGAAGGGTGGCATAAAAATGCAATGCACTACAAAGTGGTCTTTCTTACACCATATGTGTCAGCCCCGCAATCGACTTATGCACCTATCAATGTTCTTGCCCACCTCACCAGTGGTGGGGGCTCTAATTATACCCTTGGATCAGTAACTTACCTCTCCTGGATCATTAAACCAGATTTCGGGATGAAGTCTGTATGGATGTTGTTGTTTACGCTTTAATTCTTCCATCATCAATTCTTCCTCCTCCTCAGACTCGGAGTCCGACGACGATGATGACGACGAATCATCAGAGGACAAACATTTGCCTGCAAATACATACAAGTAATTCTACGAAAATCTCACATCTCTGTTTAAAGTTTATAAATAATATACTCAGTACATTGTGAAAACGTAACATATTTGATTATCGATTATTTTTAGTCCGCAGTTTTTTTTTAAAATCAAGATTGTATTTTATGTTAGCATGGTTATTACATAAGTCTCTTTGTCCCAGGTTAACATATTTGTCCCAGATTAACAGTTGCATAAGCATTCCACTATATTATGGGGTGGGGTGGGTGGCTAGGGTGGGGGGGATTTGACCTATTTATAGACTGACCAAATATATACAAACAAATGGGTGTAGATTCACATGATACCTAGTTAACAGAACAAAATCTTAACTTGTTTGCAGGCTATCTATCAAGTAAACAAAGGGGCAGGTGGCGGATACGTGTCCTTATCAAGGGGTCAATAGCTTAACTTTCTAATTGAGACTTTCTTAAATGACTTTAATATAAAGAACTACAAGCCTAATAGACATTAACTTATAATACAGGAATGTAGTAAACAAAGAAAAAATGTGCTCTTGTCTGGTTTGAAATAAGTATAAGAAATTTCTTTTAGATTTTTTGATAGATCATGGAAATTAACTTCAAGGACATATGGCAAACTTGAAGCATCTATCATCTATAGCTGTCGTCCTGAAGAGCCGACTGATATACCTCCGCTGGGACCAAGGAAGTCTACCTGTGATAAGTCTTAAGATTGGCTACGAATCTTGAAGAGTAAATGTGTGGACAAGGGTTTTCATGATCAGGTGAAGGTGGCCTTGACCATAAACCTATTGACACAAAAATGTATAGGTGTCATTTAGTGTTGTTCCGACTAATCAAACTGATCAGTTATACCTTTGATCTGATCAACGATTACAATTTTTCGTGATTGTCTTGACTCGGTTCTTGAAAATTATGGCTTATTTCATTTTCATAATTATACATTATTTAGCTGAGTGTGAAAATGTCATTATTTACATGTATAGCAATCCTTCTAAAGTGGATCGAGGTTTAAAATAATTATTAATGCAAGTATCTTAGTTAAAATAGCTTTTTTTAGCAAGGGACTAAAAATATTAAATTTCATCCCTGATGAAAGTCAGAGTTATTGGTTTGTTTGTTTTCTTTGTTTGTATGGTGTTTTACGTCATTTTCAACACATGTAAGGTAATATATGACGGTCGATTTTTTTTTTGTGGTGGAGGCAAACCAACCACTTTTCCTGGGTAGAACCAGTACTGTACACTTCCCGCCATCCATAAGAATCAACATGTTTAACGAGATACCTTGAGGTAAGATGAAGCTGTGTGTGAAGTTTCATGAACATAGGTCAAATACTTTCCAAGTTATAGCCAGGGTTAGGTTGCAGGTTAAAGTATGACGGACGACGACAGACAATGACGGACAAATGCAACTGTTAATAATGTCCTATAGGCATTTATTGAAACTACCAGGTTTTTAAAAGTTTAGGTTATAAAGTGCTATCGCTACACCACTTTTCAATATAATTATTATGTATTTCTTATTTTAACACATTTGGTAGCCAGGCAGCATTTTTACTAGCCTCAGGCTACCGTACTAGTTTCGAGCCCTGATACGTACCATGTTGATGGCGGGGACACGCCTTACGCTCGTTCCATTTTACTTGCGGACGTTCTGGCATCACAAAAGGCTCCTGTGTAGCCTTCATGCGTGCCGCACGCTGTACAATATCATGCTCAAACTTCGACTCCAGATCCTGCATACGCTTCGTTGTCACCATGTTGCCCGTCTGGCAAATAGAAAAAATAAAATATCAGTCTGAGTTACAAGGAACCTCTTTTTCAAAAAGTCACACAGGAGGTGGGTGGGAGTGGGGGGATGTTTTAAGTTACAGAAGGGTTAACCTGAACTGTTCAGTCTGTGTCTGTCTAACATGTTTGCATCTTTTAATCCTTTTTAAAACACGGGCCAATTTTAATTAACCAAGATTTGATGGAACCTTACTCATCATTACCTAGTCTAGTGGGTAGGTAGGTTGGTCTCTTTTTCTTTTAACTCTCTTATTCAATCTTCTTCAAACGCCATTCAAAAAGATTAAAAGAATAACAAGAAATATGGTATAAATTCATCGAAAACAGCTTTTTTTAAACTTGGGCTGACCTAGAAGTGAAGGTCAAGGTCATAAAAATAAAGATGTATTGTTCATTTTGTCCAGTATGTTTTTATTTTTTATTAATTGTGATACTACGCCTTGCACAACAGGTTAGAGAAACTCCACTTCGCGGCGAATCAAACTTTCGTCTGTGTTGTACTGACTTGACCTTTCTCTGCCCTGTTGAAAACGACAAACGTTTACCGAGACATGATCAAAACAAAGCACATCAAGATCCTGATTTTACAACACAAGTTGCATTTTTTTGAAGCCTGCTTGATCAGTTGCGTTTGGTCCGAGATGTGTCAGCGTGTAACTGTTGGCCAATGAAAATTTAACGTCACCAAATCGACCTGTCAAAATGCATGTCAAACATTTGTTCTGCCCTCATTGTTTCTGCTCGGCACCGTCTTATTGTTTTTAAATTTATATAACTTCATTTCGTGTCGCGTAGTGAATTGGGTAGCGAGGAAAACATTGACATTAAAGTGGGTTGGAGCGGCGTGCCTTGACAGATTTTGAATACCATAAAATGGTATTCAGTGGTATATGACATATTTTTCTCAGTGAAAAAATATCGCAACTGTCACAATTTTCTGTAATAAGCTTTCTGGATGATGAAAAAACACATATTTAGATATAATATAAAAGAAAAACGGGTACTAACCCCGACTGACAGTAATATATGTACTTCCAAAATAACGCCTCGATTTCAAACATTATGTTGATAATGGGGATAGACAGTTCAACGGCTGACTTAATATAGCCTGGTACCAACCCAGCGTCAGTCTGTCTATTTAATATAGGTTATTCTTAAGAAAATAAATAATAACAATACAGAAGAGGCAATTTACTTTAATGTGATTAAAAGGCTGACTTAATATAGTCTGGTACCAACCCAGCGTCAAGCCAAATATAACGTAACTTCAATGTGATTAACGACTGACTTAATATAGTCTGGTACCAACCCAGCGTCAGTCTGCCTATTTAGTATAGGCTACTTTTAGGAAAAGAAACAGTAACTAGAAAGAAGAGAAAATTAAATTTAATGTGATTACACGGCTGACTAAATATAGTCTGGTACCAACCCAGCATCAAGCCAAACATTAAACAATCTTTAATATGATTAAGGGCTGATTTAAATATATCTTGGTACCAACCTAACGTCGAGCCGTCTATAAAATAAGTAAAATATAATCTGGTACCAACCCAGAAACCGACGTATAGAAACGGGGTTTAGTTCCGTATATACGACACATTAAATATTTCTCTTGCTAATAATCTGCATAAGAAAGTGACATTATTAGAGTATACATTATTAGAGTATACAGTCAGTAAAATGTAACTACCACCTTGGCACGTGAGTTACAAATATACGAAAAATCCATCCCATATGGCAATGATTTTGAAATTTTTATCAATAATATATTGAACTAAAAACGCTATAGAAGGAATAGGTTGAGATTTTATAGCAACTGATGAAGGCCCTCGGGCTGAAAACGTTTAAAGGATATTGTTTTCCTGGTAAAATCGTTAACCTATATACAGTGCGTATAGACAGACAGAAATATACTTGCATTGTCTGTTATTTGGCTATATAAAATTAAAATAAAAATTGAATATAAACCTAAGTGTGCATAATGCATAACCAAATAAATTCACACAACAGCGGCACACGTAAAACACTGGGTGTGAGACAAACACCCGTGAGGAATTCCTTAACTAGGCATGGGACCCTTACGAGACATTTTGAAACGTCAACTTTAGTCGGACACCTGCACCACCCCATAACATTCCTAATATTATATTAGGAACTATGAGCTTTTGCAACATTAATTTAGGCAGGCACTGTAGGTAGACGTGTAATATAAACGGGTCCTGATTAAAGTATCCCTGGGAAATGTACCACCACTTTCGGTCACGTGTTTTATTAACCCGAGCCTTCGCTGACCTTACCAGCCCTTTTTACGATTTTGACATTTCATCTGGCTGTGTACATAAAAAGCCACAAAAGCCACAGAAAAAATGGCGAGGTAACAATACTAGTAAGTCGAGTCCAATGTACATTTCATTACACGCATTTTTCCCTAGCCGTGTCAAAATTGATTGACAGCAGAACCGTCGATCGAGGTCAGTGTGTGGGGAAATGCTTGTGATGTTGCTACCGACTTCGCTTGTCACAAAATAGGGAAACTCTAACCTGTTGTGCAAGGCGTAGTATTAAACAAGAGATTCCGAAAATTTTCATTATTTTACTTTAATTGCATTTTTCATATTTTCATTATTTTATTGTCTGTTTTGCTATTTAATTGCTATTTAATTGCTTTTTTATGATTTATATTGGTAGTTTTAACAATTACAAAGCTTAGCTGGGGCTTCAGTACCTTCACATGCATTTTGAATCTAATTTAAGAATGAATGTATGATGTTTTACGGCATGTCGACACATAAATAGGCCCTAATGTGCACAAAAAACAGATGAAAAATTGAACAAAAGAAATAGTATTTGTTAAAACTATGTATTTGTTAAAACTATATACAAATAAAGGATGATATGGTAAAAGTAGTAACTATATATGTATATGTATGCAGATCAACAAATGCCCGTCCACAGGCAAGTGAACAAGTAAATGCAAATATAAACCTAATTTAAATATAATAACTCAAGTTTTCCAACCTTTGGATCTTTTGTAAAATATAGGTCTGCAGCTGAACACCGTACCCAGGCAGACACGGGTTCCACATACGAGTCCTCCGTGTTGTCTTGGACTGGCGGCGTGCCACTTCTTACACACTGCCTGAAAGTGTAGAAATAAAATTCATACACATTGTTAAGTTCATCGAGTTTTATTACAACAAAAAATGTCACCAGTAAGTGACAAATGCCCCCAATTTTTTTGACTCATTTGACCTTTGAACTTTAAATGTGACCTTGACCATTGAGGTACAGACTCTATTCTTGCACATGGCACACCTTCTTATTATGTTTAACATTTGTGTGAAGTTTCATGGAAATCTCTTCAGGTTCTAAAACAAATATGTAGCCCACATGTTGTCATTGGGCCATCCTTAAAAAAATATTTGTTTGCTGTGCTCCGACCCTGAATTTTTTAAGTGGGTAGGCAGGTAGGTCTTTTTTTTTTTTTGCCACAGTCCTGGTTAAACATTTTTACAAATCATAATTTCCTATCTCAATGTATTATAATGCAGTCTATGGATAACCTCATTAATATTTCATTACGAATAAATATTTAGTAAAAAAAAAAAAAAAAAAAAAAAAAAAGATTTAATTAAAAAAAAAAAAAAAATCCGAAAAGGCTAAAAAAACAAACAAACGGTCGCTGCCTTTTTAGACGGTCGGTCGGAGCACAGCAAACAAACACTTTTTTAAGGATGGCCTTGGCATCCAACATGTGGCTACATATTTGTGTTAGAACCCACGCATTTTTGAGTGGGTTCTTTTGGAAAGGTGAACTCAAAAGTGAGCTGTCAAAATTATAATAAACATAATCATATATGATATGTGTTTCGTGACTTATGCGTCAATGTCCAAATGGAGAGTGCAGTGATGTATTGTATTAGTCAAGAAGATATTTGTTTGCTGTGCTCCGACCCTGAATTTTTTAAGTGGGTCGGCAGGTAGGTCTTTTTTTTTTTTCTTTTTTTTTTTTTGCCACAGTCCTGGTTAAACATTTTTACAAATCATAATTTCCTATCTCAATGTATTATAATGCAGTCTGTGGATAACCTCATTAATATTTCATTACGAATAAATATTTAGTAAAAAAAAAAAAAAAAAAAAAAAAAAAAATTTAATTAAAAAAAAAAAAAAAAATCCGAAAAGGCTAAAAAACAAACAAAAAACGGTCGCTGCCTTTTTAGACGGTCGGTCGGAGCACAGCAAACAAACACTTTTTTAAGGATGGCCTTGGCATCCAACATGTGGCTACATATTTGTGTTAGAACCCACGCATTTTTGAGTGGGTTCTTTTGGAAAGGTGAACTCAAAAGTGAGCTGTCAAAATTATAATAAACATAATCATATATGATATGTGTTTCGTGACTTATGCGTCAATGTCCAAATGGAGAGTGCAGTGATGTATTGTATTAGTCAAGAAGATATTTGTTTGCTGTGCTCCGACCCTGAATTTTTTAAGTGGGTAGGCAGGTAGGTCTTTTTTTTTTTTCTTTTTTTTTTTTTGCCACAGTCCTGGTTAAACATTTTTACAAATCATAATTTCCTATCTCAATGTATTATAATGCAGTCTGTGGATAACCTCATTAATATTTCATTACGAATAAATATTTAGTAAAAAAAAAAAAAAAAAAAAAAAAAAAAATTTAATTAAAAAAGAAAAGAAAAGAAATCCGAAAAGGCTAAAAAACAAAACAAAAACGGTCGCTGCCTTTTTAGACGGTCGGTCGGAGCACAGCAAACAAACACTTTTTTAAGGATGGCCTTGGCATCCAACATGTGGCTACATATTTGTGTTAGAACCCACGCATTTTTGAGTGGGTTCTTTTGGAAAGGTGAACTCAAAAGTGAGCTGTCAAAATTATAATAAACATAATCATATATGATATGTGTTTCGTGACTTATGCGTCAATGTCCAAATGGAGAGTGCAGTGATGTATTGTATTAGTCAAGAAGATATTTGTTTGCTGTGCTCCGACCCTGAATTTTTTAAGTGGGTAGGTAGGTAGGTCTTTTTTTTTTTCTTTTTTTTTTTGGCCACAGTCCTGGTTAAACATTTTTACAAATCATAATTTCCTATCTCAATGTATTAAAATGCAGTCTGTGGATAACCTCATTAATATTTCATTACGAATAAATTTTTATTAAAAAATAAAAAATAAAAAAAATTATGCACTTGGTAATATTTATATCAACAATAGAAATAGTATAACGGGTGATATGGACAACTTAATAGAAGGACTGAACCGATTAGTAAACCGAGAAATTGACATACTGTAACTAAATAACTGGAATAAACGATAATAACCACTAAATGTTTCTTACTTTTGCATTTTGACATAGCTGAGTTAAGGACAGAAACAACTTAGCACTGTATTTATAACAAAGTAAAATGCAACCCTATGACACAGACATTTACATTTGTTTCTCCCTACCTGTACCCCTAGTTTTGTCAAACATTTACAGTTGTTTCTCCCCACCTGTACCCCTAGTTTGTCAAACATTTACATTTGTTTCTTCTCTCTTGTACCTCTAGTTTTGTCAGACTCATACATTTGTTTCTCCTCTCTTGTACTCCTAGATCTGTCAAACACATATATTTGTTTCTCCTCACCTGTACCCATAGTTCTGTCAAACACTGACATTTGTTTCTCCTCTCTTGTACTCCTAGATCTGTCAAACACATATATCTGTTTCTCCTCACTTGTACCCTAATTCTGTCAAACACTGACATTTGTTTCTCCTCTCTTGTACTCCTAGATCTGTCAAACACATATATCTGTTTCTCCTCACCTGTACCCAAAGTTCTGTCAAACACTGACATTTGTTTCTCCTCACCTGTACTCCTAGATCTGTCAAACACATATATTTGTTTCTCCTCACCTGTACCCAAAGTTCTGTCAAACACTGACATTTGTTTCTCCTCACCTGTACCCAAAGTTCTGTCAAACACTGACATTTGTTTCTCCTCTCTTGTACCCGTAGTTCTGTCAAACACTGACATTCGTTTCTTTTCTCTTGCAATACTAGTTATGTCAAACACTTATATTTGTTTCTCCCCACCTGCACCCCTAGTTCTGTCAAACACTTACATTTGTTTCTTTTCCCTTGCAATACTAGTTCTGTCAAACACTTACATTTGTTTCTTTTCCCTTGCAAATTCCAATACTAGTTCTAGCTGCCAAATACTTACATTTGTTTTTCCTCACTTGTACCCCTAGTTTTGCGCCTTTTGTACTTGGGCTCCGCATCTCGGTCCTTGGAAACTGAGTGACCCCTTCTATCACCTTGTGCACTTGGTGACCTTGACCTCTTTGACCTCTGTACACTGTCTGACCTCCCCGATGACCTCTGAGATGACCTGTCCCTGCTTTCCAAATTAAGTAAATTCCAGATTTACTGCCAGTTATTGCGTTCATGTTATTCGTTTATATCCAGAGCCACTTTTAATTTTGAAAACAGTTTTAAACATTTAAACTTAAATGAATTGTTTCTTAAAAATTGGGTACGATTCTATTATTGATTCAGTAAGGCCTAAACAATTATTTTTTGTATCTTGTTGCAGTCTTCTTTTTTTAAATATAATTTATTCCTTTTATCCTGAATTTTAGTCGTTTCCTGATCATAATATTGTCCCTTCAGTTCACAACCAAAATCTAAACATTTAAACACTTTTTGTAGGTCTGGTAAAAACCTGTATGAGGGTAAAAAGGGAGGGTTGGTCAGGTGACAGGAAACAAAGGATATTTCACTAATTAAATAGTTGGTTTATTATGGCTTAAAGGAATTCACACAAAAATGTGGTCAAATGCATAAAATACAACATATTTTGAGATACCAGTTTTATTCTGTGCAGTGTTAAGTGCTATAAAACATTCTTTCTTAATGGAAATAGGCAACTCTTTGGTTCGAAACATGTTTATCAGATCATTTACCTCTGACTTCTATCATCTGTCCTTGACCTCTGACCTTCACCCCTACCAGTCTGACCCCAGTGACCTTGACGACCTCTAACACTGCTAGATTCCCGGTCTTCTTTCAGGATAGCTCCTGTCCGTCCTATGTTGCCCACGGCAACTCTGTCATCTCTTATAATAGGTCCGCCTCTGTCGTCTCGCAGAACAGGGCCGACTCTGTCCTCCCTTAAAACAGGTCTGAGTAATACATGCAAAGTATAAGGAACTAGAAAAAGTGTCCACGGGACACAGATACTCCGGTCGGTATTTTAGATTGTAAGATAGCAGAAAGTTGATAAAGCAAAATATAAAAAAAAAAAAGAGTGCAAATCAAGAGCCGTAGCTCTAGTGGTGGGTTTTTATTAGTGATTTTTTTAACCCATCCAAGCGTTTATCAATATTAAGGCTCTGGCCAAATTTATTAAAGCTTGAATGCAAAATGAAGGTACAAGACTGCTGACATCTAAAAAATAATGGACAATGAATTTTGACTTTGGCTGACTGACAATAAGAGGGCACATATCTATGTACATATCACATAGTAAAGCTTGCATGGTGGGCTTATAGGGGTAAAGGAGCTTAATGGGACAAATTCAGTATTACATTTTGAAATCATAGATGAAGTAGGTATTGGGAAAATATGTTTTGAATTATTTTGTGATAGTTCCAAAACAAACAGTAAATACAGTGCTCGGTATTAAAAGGAAATGTTAAGTCAAGTTTCCTAGTGTATTTGTATTTAATAAAGTAACAAAATAAATACATTGACAATTTTGTAAATGTTTACTGCTTTCAAGATTTAAAGGGACACACAACAATCTGGCGTATTTGCAAATAAAATTCTTTTGACAGACCCTCAGATATACATGCTTACATTTACTATCCAAAGTATTTGTAAGACAACTATAAGGCCACAACAAATAGTTTTCCATGGCCGTATAATACCAGAAGCAGTGGGAATTGCCAGAAGCAGTGGGAATCGCAGCAAATGGTTTCCCTTCGATGTATGAGACCAGAAGTGGTGATCGCCGCAGCAAATGGTTTTCCATGACTGTCAGACAGTGAGCACTATAGTGAATGGTTTCCCATAGATGTATAATATTTAACATACCTATCCAGATCTCTGTCATCAATCAGAAGAGCACCAGTCCTTCCTGTTCTAGCCCCACCAGGATAGCCACGCCCACTGTTATTAATGTCACTATTGCCACGCCCCCTTTCTCCTTTGTCACTAAAATGTCCACGCCCTCTATTGTTATAACCATTGTTGCCCCTCCCTCTTTCTCTGAAGCCATGCCCATTGTCACTATGATTGTTTCTCTGTCTGTCACTGTGACCCCTACCCCTGTCAGTATGACCCCGCCCTCTTTCTCGATCATCTCTATACCTGGTAGTTCTATGTATATCATTACTATCATCACGATCTTCAAGCAAAAGAGCCCCAGTACGACTAGATGACCGTGAACGTGACTCATCTCTCACCTTCCTTGAGTGAGAGAACTCCCTCGAATGAGAATCTTCTCTTACAGGAGGTGTAAATTCACGATCCTCTATCAAAATCGCACCACCATGTTTTGGGGGTCCTCTATCGTCATAACTGCCGCTATCTGAATGAGCTCTACGTGAGCCGGACAAATCCCCTCTTGAATCATACTTGTCTCTTTTGTCATCACTGTATCTGGACTCGCTACTACGATCAAAATCAATTTCATCAAGATCATCAGACTTCTGATCTCTGTCCTCACGAAGCACAGCGCCGCGTTCGCTACGCTCCACTCTCTCCTCATCACGGTCCTCTCTAAGTATGGCGCCACTGTGACGTGGTCTTGACCTTCTGTCGTAATCTCGCTCTCGATATCGCTCTGAATCTCTGTCTGATTTACTACTGATGCGGTCTGTGCGGCCCCCTTCACGACGACCACTCTCAAGCTTGCCCCGATCTAGACCTTGTCTATGGCTAGATCTGTTTTAAGAAAGACAAAAAAGACAGCTTGAGGAAAAATGCAAAAATAAATAGGTCAATCAAATGCAAAAGCAACTTAATAAGTGTGAGCATGTGTGTATTATTATGTATAGTTTACTCCCAAATTATTAAGCTGAACCCCAAAATAGGTACTGTAACATATGGATTATGTCCCTTTGTGTGACTTAAAGATTTACAGCTGCTTCCCCCACAATGACAAAATGACTAAGTTTGCTTTGAGCGGTTTTTAATACATTGTTATTTCATAAAAAAACAGCACAAAACCTGGTATCTGAATTGTCCCGGTCTTTTCCTCGGCCCTGTCCTCTATGTGTGTGGCTTACTGGCACATTCTGGTGTTCTCGACTAGGATTGGATGAAGAATTGGACACGGTTGATTGGTGGAATTGATGTCCAGGAGGCATCTGATTGGCAGAGAAATTTGGAGGTGGTACTGGCTGTCCTGGCTATTTAAATGAAGAAGAATGAATGAATGGTTTTTACGGCACGCCGACACATAAATAGGTCATACTGTGCGCAAAAACTGACGAAAAATGAAGAAATTAAGCAGTAATCAAAAGTCAATGTAAATACATAAAGACAAAACTATCAAAAAACAATGGATGACATGGCAGTAACACAAACTATACATGCAAATCAAGAAATGCCTGCCAACCAGCACACAAACAAGCAAACATATACAAGAACACATTACAATGACTTACACAGCCCGACTTCCCCAAGGAAATCCAAAACAAGACCAAAATCTACAGTATCAAACAACTCCTTCATAGTATCAACATTGCTGCACCAACAAGATGCGCCCGACCATCAACGGTGCAAAGCAGGGCACACATTCCGGCAATTGCTCACCCTGCAACAAATATGAATGAGTACAACGTGCATGCCCAATCATGCACCGGGCCAGGACAACCTCCTCTCAACGAAGGGTCCACCAGAAAAAAGCCACTCCCCAAGCAACGGTTCAATTGAATGGAGCCCACTGCCAACTGACAAATCCCAAGCGGCCCGCCAAGAGTCACGAATAAATGTGTTAATACAACCTCCAAAACCAGTACAAGGCAACTTAGCACTAGACACATGCAAACCCAACGCCGCTTCAGCAGCACCATCAGCTCCATCACCACCACGCACCCCCACATGGCCCAGAAGCCAGCAGAAAATAATAACATTATCAACCACAAGAGAAATGTACCCCTCCAAAAGCCGAAGCACAACTGGGCCATCATGCTTTACACCACCCAGCGCTCGAAGGTCATCCTCAGACTCCTGAACACAATTCAAGGCAAGTGCAACTGCCCCAAGTTCAGCTGAAAAGACAGAGGCCCTGTCAGGCAGGTGGCTCCCTACGCTTATGAACAACAGCTGCCGCAGCCACCCCATCTCCATCCCCAGAACCATCTGTACACACATGCTGAAAGCCACTGCACTTCGACTCAACCTCACCAAACCCGCCCCGAAAGACAGCAGGGTCCGTACTGGACTTGTTACTATTACAAAGATCAAAAACAATTGTTGGTGCTTCCAAAGTCCACGGTGGAACCTGTGGCACTTTGCACTTGGCAATCAAACCTAGGTCGACTTGAACGTCTCCCAATTCTGGCCCAATACGAAGACCAAACGGTCAAATGGCCCTCGGCTCTCATCAGAAAGAGGCTTATAACTAGGACCAAAAACACTATCGAAAGCTGGGCTTGAAGGGCTAGACCCCAATTCAATGGCCATTGAAGGGCCAACCTGTCCCGTCCATGAGACAGTGATGGCTCACCAGCCTCAACATACAGACCCTCGACCGGTGATGCACGAAAGGCACCCTAGGTGAGTCACAATCCCTGACCATGTATAGGATCAAGCATTCGCAAGTATGACCCGCGAGTCGATCCATACACCACCGAGCCGTAGTCCAGCCTGGATCTGATAAGAAATCCACAAAGTTGCAAAAGTACGATCCACTCCCCAACCAGTGCTGGCAACAACTTCAAGCAGATCAAGTGCTTCAAATAAGTAAAAGATTTTGACTGGAGATTAGTTTGATTTATGAAAAACCATCAATTTAATCCGTACAGTAAAAGAGCCTAAAATAAACAAAAACACCTATTTCCCCTAATAGTAGTGCCCCCAACCCAATTTTAGAAATCTTACCTTCAAAGAAAACCATAAAATTCTTCAAAATTCCATAAATGTGCGATCTTTTGTAAAATAAAAGCAGAATTTAGATTTAGTGCGAATGACATTTGAGGTTCAGTTTGGGGTTAGCCTAATAAATTGGCTCCTATGCATTTTTTTTTATTATTCTGAAGGTCTATGTAATGCATATACTAGCCTTGATGCTCGCCAATACAACAATTTGAAAAGAGCATTAAACGTGTATTTTAACACACCAAGTTTGGGGTATACAATCTTGTAAGAACTGCTTTTTAAGTATAACCCTGACAAGAGCACCCCTTTTGGGCACTATTATTAGGGGAAATGCAATAGATTATCATGTAAGTTAGCTTCTGATTCCATAAAAGAGTATAGTCATATAGCTAGAGTACAAATGTTGAACAAACTTCCAGTCAGATGTAGATATCAAGTGTATACAGTCATATAGCTAGCGTACATATGTTGAACAAACTTCCAGTCAGATGTAGATATCAAGTGTATAGTCATATAGCTAGCGTACATAACAAACTTCGAGTCAGAGGTAGATATCAAGTGTATACAGTCATATAGCTAGCGTACAAATGTTGAACAAACATCCAGCCATATGTAGATATCAAGTGTATACAGTGAGTCATATAGCTAGAGTACATATGTTGAACAAACTTCCAGTCAGATGTAGATATCAAGTGTATACAGTCATATAGCTAGCGTACATAACAAACTTCGAGTCAGAGGTAGATATCAAGTGTATACAGTCATATAGCTAGCGTACAAATGTTGAACAAACTTCCAGCCATATGTAGATATCAAGTGTATACAGTGAGTCATATAGCTAGAGTACATATGTTGAACAAACTTCCAGTCAGATGTAGATATCAAGTGTATACAGTCATATAGCTAGCGTACATAACAAACTTCCAGTCAGATGTAGATATCAAGTAGCCTATATAAACTACATCAACATCTTAGTTTTTAAACATGCTGCATGTAGTTTCTAGTTTCTGAATGCTAATGATTAAATTTAAATGATGTTATGATTTTAAAATTAATTTTAGAGTAAACCATCAGCAATCAACTCATACTGTAGTATTATCCATCATTTTCAAAAAAAATTAAATGGGGATATTTGTTGGTTTGGAGCGAATATAGAATTTATTTTCATCGAAAAGTGAGAAAACTTTTTCACAAGTGAAAATATTTTAATATTCTCACTTCGAGCTGAAAATAAATCCTATCACGACAAACCAACAAATATTCTATTTATTATATACTCACAACCTCTAAACTTATGCAGAAAAAACATAACGCAAAAAAACAATGACGTCAATAACGTCAACTGTGACATTACGTCATTTTCGGTATTTTACAATCATGTGAAATATAAACAATGAAAATATAAGGTTTTATTTTAATCATAAAATCCATTATTTCACTGTATATAATAATAGCCTATATACATGTACGATGGTCGATTTTTAGTGGATGAGGCAGACCACCCACTATTTCCTGGGCAGAACCAGTACTGTATACCTCCCACACCAATTACGAAGAATCAACACTTTCTCACAAGTTGAACTTCCAGTGGGATTTGAACCCGCAGTGATGAGAGTCGAGAAGGTTTCAAACTCATCGTCTTTACCATCCTGGCCACACATGCTCTCAAATAAAATAAAGTCCATCACCACTTACCTGTAAACAAACTGCAGGAGGTAGTGGGAATGCGGCTCCAGGGAGGGCCCCTGACCCCCAGGGTACTGTGATAGGTGCTGCTGCACAGGCCGGAGTAAACAATCTCATTTGTGGGCCGGTGGAGGGCCTGGTGGTGAACATTACCATAGTTTTGGATTTGACCAATATTTGGAGGTCTGTATTAAAAGAAAGGAAATACTATTTTATAAAAAACGTTTTTTCGTTGATAGCAAACACTGAAAAGGTTACAAGTTACAGCAGTGCAGAACCTGCACTGAACTTTTCGAGATTGTTTACTGTAACTACCAATATTAGTTATTGAACTTAAGCAAAAGGCAAGTAAGCTCTATTATTGAGAGTTCTCAAAAACTTAGGAAAAGGTGAAGAATTATCAAAACCGGATGATAAACAAACAAGAGGGCCAAGATGGCCCTATATCGATCACCTGAGTACTGGCCCATTATCGAATTTCTTCGAAAATCTTATGGTCATATACAATCTGTGCAAGTTTGGTTAAGATTGTTCAAGAAAGATGGCCTCTGTTGTGTTAACAACATTGATATAAAGACACCGACAAAGTTTCGTAAAGATCAAATACAAAATGAAGGTGCTAGAGTGTAAACCCTGGGGAAAGGCCAAATGTGACCCCAGGGCTACATGTAATATATGAGAGCTTTGTGCCTTGTGGTTTCAGAGAAGGAGATTTTTTAGGTTTTTCCCTATACAAGTCTATGTAAAACATGTGACCCCTGGGGCAGGGCCAAATGTGACCCCAGGGTCACCATTTGAATAAACTTGGTAAAGAACCATAAGCTCATAGTAAATGCAAAATATTAAACCTCTGGCTCTCGTAGTTTCAGAGAAGGAGATTTTAAAAAATAAAAAATATATAAACCTATGTCAAACTGTGACGCCCGGGACGGGGCCAAATTTGACCCCAGGGTCACCATTTGAACAAACTTGGTGGAGGACCATAAGCTTATAGCAAATGCAAAATATTAAACCTCTGGCTCTTGCAATTTCAGAGAAGAAGATTTTTTAAGTTTTTCCCTGTACAAGTCTATGTAAAACTGTGACCCTGGGGGCGGGGCCAAATATGACCCCAACCATTTGAACAAACTTGGTAAAGGACCATAATCTTATAGTAAATGCAAAATATTAAACCTCTGGCTCTTGTAGTTTCAGAGAAGAAGATTTTTTAATTTGTTTCCTATATAAGTCTATGTAAAACTGTGACCACCGGGGGCGGGGCCATATTTGACACCAGGGTCACCATTTGAATTACCTTGGTAGAGGATCATAAGCTTACAGCAAATTCAAAATATTAAACCTCTGGCTCTTGCAGTTGCAGAGAAAAAGATTTTTTTAAGTTTTTCCCTATCCAAGTCTATGTAAAACTGTGACCCCCGGGGCGGGGACAAATGTGACCCCAGGGTCATCATTTGAACAAAATTGGTAAAGGACCATAATCTTATAGTAAACGCAAAAGATTAAACCTCTGGCTCTTGTAGTTTCAGAGAAGAAGATTTTTTGATTTTTTTCCTATATAATTCTATGTAAAACTGTGACAACCGGGGCAGGGCCAAATTTGACACTAGGGTCACCATTTGAACAAATTTGGTAGAGGACCATAAGCTTATAGCAAATGCAAAATATTAAACATCTGGCTCCAGCAGTTTCAGAGAAGAAGAATTTTTTAAGTTTTTCCCTATACAAGTCTATGTAAAACATGCGACTCCTGGGGCGGGGCCAAATGTGACCCCAGGGTCACTATTTGAACAAACATAGTTAAGGACCATAATCTTATAGCAAATGCAAATTTTTTATTAAACCTCTGGCTCTTGTAGTTCCAGAGAAGAAGATTTTTTTTCCCCTATATAAGTCTATGTAAAACTGTGACCCCCGGGGCGGGGCCAAATTTGACCCCAACGTCATCATTTGAACAAACTTAGTAGAGGACCATAAGCTGATGCTACATGTAATACATGAAAGCTCTGTGCCTTGTGGTTTCAGAGAAGAAGATTTAAAGTTTTTTCCTATATAAGTCTATGAAAATATAAGTCTATGAAAAACATGCAAATTCCCAATATACAAACTTTGGACACCCGGGGCACGGCCATTTTTTAATTCATTTGAACAAATTTGATAGTCTAGGCATTGGCGAACATTTTAAAAGAACCACTTTTGAAATCTGTCCAACGGTTCTTGAGAAAAATATATTTTAATGTTTCGACCATATATGGTAATGGTGGCCATCTTGGATGTCACTCTGACCTAATTTTAAAAAATCTAAAAAACATTTATCTACGGATCATCCACGTGAAGTTTGGTCAAAATTGGTCAAGCGGTTTCTGAGAAGAAGTCGTTTGAAGCAAAAGTTAACGACGACGGACGACGATGGACGACGGAGGCTCAGGTGATCTAAAAAGATATGACTATTTGAAGGTTGTTTTAAAACGGATATGGGAGCCTCCATTTTTAGAATTATGACATCATTGTTCTATATATGAAATATGGATAAATATCATTTAAAGCAAAGAAAACCACTGCAAATGAATGGAAAATCCTTCACTTGTTATATACATGTAAAGCATTACTGCCATTAAGTATACATAATTTTCATTCAGTTGCTGTCATTTTTTCCTTATAAATCAGTAAATTTTCATTTTATTAATATTCCATAATATGGTCATTTAGAAATTAGAACTGTGATGTCATAGCTCTCAAAATGGCGGCTTCCATATCCGTGGAGCTGACAAGAAAGTGGAGCAGACGAATATAAGGACATACGGATATGGTGGCAACTTGATGCTCCCCCAATAATTTCGGGAAGCACAATAAAAGAAGAAGCAATATGCAATACAAAAAAAGAAAAAGGAGAAAAAAAAGGAGGAGTTTTAGTAGAAAAGGGAGGGGAATATGAAGGAGGAGGATAAATAGTGTTATATACACGTCCTTCTGCGATGAATGGCAGGGGCTAGAAAAAGAACGAGAAACAAAATGACAAACCTAGGAGTTCTAGTAGGAAGAGGAGGGGAATATGAAGGAGGAGGATAAATAGGTTCTTCTGCATGGATGGCAGGAGCAAGAAAAATAACCAGAAACAAATTAACAAACCTGGGACTGTTGTTTTGAAATGGACTGTTAGGACTAGAGTGTCTCGGACCATACATCTGACCATATCCTGGCATCTGAAAAATACAACACAACCATATAATGCATTCACATAACTGCAATGCTACAACTCACAGTTGTAGCATTCTATTCAATCATATCAGGTATGAAAACATATCATGCTTATAGAAAGTGGTAAAAAAAAAATTCGATTCATATTCAATGTCTAGGCACTCTGAAATGCACAGTAGATGTTCAACCAAGTATACTGTTAAAATGAAGGTATTTACAGAGTGATTATTTCAAAACACTGCATATGTCATGCACATTTATACAGATTGATTCAATATATGTATCTTTCAAATTTAAATCTTGAAAAGTATTATAGTATTTACTCTGTCAAAGATTTTTATTTTGCTATAGATTTGGCAATGGACATGATGGAAAATTATGAATTTCCCGCAGTTGCTGCACTCAGACGAAAGTTCCAACAGTTGTTTAGATTTCCTCTGTTCCTCTTGAATTTTATGTAAAAAGAAGCTTTTCATCAAACATGAGTATTAATATATTTCAACCTGACATGAACAGCTATATTTAAAAAATAATTAACTTCTCAAATATTCCATCCGAATTTGTGTACTACCCGAAATATACCACACAGTACCATGAACAATTAAACCGCACAAGTACCAGTAAACGGTTATATAAAAATTCTTATGTATAAAATGCATACATACCCTCGGGCCGTTAGGTCTAGGAAGCATATTTCAGTTAATGGTGAGGCTTTCGATATGAGAAAAAAACAAAGTAGAATTTTAATTTACAAATAAATAATGAAACACGGGCGCCGCCATCTTGATCGTGTTCTTTTTAATATATTCTGCCTATGTAGGCACACCTGGAGTTCACTAGTAGAGTTCACAACCACAATATGGTGAGCACCAAGCGATCAATGAACGTTCATGAACTACATTCATTCTTATGCCTGGAAATAATTGTGTAACTATGAACTTGTATATATACAATTTTATATAATGAAATAACTTATAATGTTGAATTAAAAATATATACTGTATATAGGCTATATATAAAGAGGGAGTCGTTGTATTATCATGTCGTCTTGTAACGTTAGCAGACATGTACTATCTGACCATAAACTCCAGCATGCATTTCCCACTGCTGCTGTGGTCACTTCGCTATGTGCACTGAGTAACATCTTAATAGATATAATTAGTCAACACATTGTCGTTCTTATTCATTGAGCCCTTACACTGACACTGTTAACTACAGTGGCTAACAGTAACGCAACACGTCACTGCACTTCGGTATTCAACTGTTCAATCAATCAATAACAGTTTTTATTTACCCTCGCCCTATGGCACTGGGAATTTTGGCGAGCTTTTTAGAAGGAAGTTATGGATGCAGAAGAGTCCGGGAGTAGAAGCCAGCATCCCTCGTTCAAAGTGGTTTAGTGCAGCTGTGCAGTTGTAGAGCTGAAGAGCGAAGAATTCCAACGCAGATAGTCTGTTGTTGATTAGGTTTTCTCGAACAATATTACCTGCACATAATCTTCGAAAGAGGGTGATGCAGTATCCATAGATAGATAGAATATTAAAGTTACTGTTGAGGATTATGGCCAATCGGATTGCCTGCAGAATTGTGACTAGGTCAATCCGATTGCCGGCTCAAAGTCGTCTTAGCCAATCAGGAAATGGATGATTAGAAGCGTCCCAACAAGGTCAATCCAGGTGAACGTGGAGTCCATGTTAGTAGATTCACACATGGTTATGGCTCCTCCGGTACACTCACTAGCCGTGTGAATGTTAGCGACGCATGCCCACCGCCAGTGTGTATCTCGCAGGGTTGATCCACATGTTCGTACTGCCCGTACCTGTCGGTACAATCAGCTCCTCCGTTATCCACACTGTCGTATAAAGACTTCGCTTAGGAACAATCTACGACAGGAGTAAATCTCTCAGGGTTTATCCAGCATCGGTATCAGTATCGGTGATCAGCGCAGCCCCAACAGTCCGTCAGCGGCCCTGTTTAGTTCCACGTTAAAACGTAAAACAATTTAAAACTATATATATATGTACAGGTGTAGATAAAAAGCCCATCTCCTGTGTAAAAAGGGCACAGTTGTTGATCCTCTTGCAGGACGTGTCGTCACATCGCCTGGTAAGCTATGGGTAGAGCTGTAGATGGACACGTCCTACTGATTCTGTGGTCGAAACGAGGGATCAATCTATTTCAACTATTCTATCCAATAGTTCATTTATATACACCTTGTATAGGTCAGTTCACTCAAGACTCCGTCTTGACGCACTCCTTGTCGATTGACATACGTTTCTGTTAGTTGGCTATGCCATTTGACGGCTGTTGATGCATTCTGATGTAAGCTATTCATAATTGTCCAATTATTATCATCATAACATTGTTGAGGCCCAATCCGGCTTTAGAAAAGGTTAATCCACTATAGATAATCTGTTTACGTTAATGTCAATGGTTCAAAAGTATATTAGTAAAAAATGGTTGGAGATTTTATTGCCTGTTTGTTGATTTTTGTAAAGCTTTCGATACTATTGATCATACAGAGATGTTAAACAGCCTTATAAGGAAAGGAGTGGGTGGTAAATATCTAACACTTTTAATTGCCATGTATAATAATCTTTCATCATGCGTTCGCACTGGTTGTGAAAGTTATACTGACGTATTTCAATGTAATAGTGGGTGTCGGCAAGGATGTAAATTAAGCACGATTCTGTTCAGTCTCTTTATTAATGACTTGATTGATGAATTAAAGCTTACGTGCACAAACGGTATACATATTTCAGAAGAAGTTGATGATATCGTTGCAATTTTATACGCTGACGACATGGCAAACTTCAGTGAAACTGTAAGACTCCTACAATCTCAGATAAATGTTATTTCCAACTTTGGCATTAGAACTGGTATGCAAACTAATCTAAAGAAAAAAAATGTATAGTCTTTAGAAACGGGGGCTTAGAGGAAATGAAGACTGGATTTATAATGAAAGCAAAATAGAAACAGTCTCGTTTTATAGGTATATGGGTTTATACATCACCCCGAAACTAATATGGACTAAAGCAAAAGATATGCTTGCAATTCAAAGTAAAAAATCGATTATATCACTATACAAACTTCAAAGGAATGTCGGTTTCTTTGATCATTATGAACTTTTTAAATTTTTGATACTATGGTTGTGCCAATCTTAACATATGGATCAGAACTATGGGGATGAATACTCCCCACTAATTGAAAATGCTCAAAACCAATTTTGTTGTAGATATTTAAAATTATACAAAAATACATTTCACGCTTTTGCACGTGGCATATTGGCCACATCTTATCCGAATGAACAATACAAGGTATCCTAAACAGTGATTTGTTAGAAATCTTGATGAGGTTGGAAGAGTAACCTGGGCAACACGTGTTAAATCCTTACTATTCAAATATGGTTTTGGTTTTGTGTGGATTTCAGAAGATGTAGGTGATGAGCAATTATTTATTTCTATTTTTAAGCAGCGTTTAGATTGTCCTTGCAAAATTGGCGTGGCGACTTAAAGCAGTCAAGCAAAGCTATTCGCTATCGACATTTTAAAACACATTTGGATGTTGAAAGGTATCTAACATTAAACATACCATTGACATTTAAATTGCACTGTCTAAACTTAGATGTTTAGCACATTCTCTTTTTGTTGAAACGGGCAGACACAATAATATCGCATATGAACATAGAATATGTATGTTATGTAACTCTCACGAAATAGAAGACGAAATGCATGTTGTTATGAAATTTTCGTATTATACGAACTTACGCAATCAATACCTTTTCGAAGTCATAGGCGGTAATTTTAATAGTATTTATGTTTTCTACAATTTAATGAGTACAACAGATCCTTATAAGTTAACGCAACTCGAAATATGTGTATGCAATGTTTAATAAGAGAAACTTTTTTTTCCAAGATCACAACATTGGTACATGAATAGAAACTCGATTTGGTATATTTGTCAATAGTTGCACTTTTTGTTCTACCTTTTGCAACACCGAGGTTGTTAATATTATATTCAGAAATAGTCATTTTCATTCCACTGTACTATATATTTCAATGTTTGTTTGTCTCTTTATCTACTTTTGTCACATTGCTGTATAGTTGTATAATATACAATATGTTATTTGTATTATGGGCCAGAGGCCTAAATTACTCGGAATAAAATATTGTCTATTGTCTAAATATATTGTCTATTCCCATATGATATGCTTTTTTCCGTAGGCATCTATGTATGACCACATTAAATGTAGATTTGCCATCCATAAGGACTATACAATTAATGTTGGTTTATTCAAATCTTTATTATTTCTAAAGAATTCCTCTATCATTAGAGCACAGTCCATTGGCGACGACTTTTCCATGAAGCCTCTCTGTAAAGGGTTTGCTTATTCAAAATAACTGCCAACCCTATCATTTTGCAACGCACTGCATGCTTGTTGGGAGACCCATTTACAGTTCACCTCTATGCTTTCCTCTTTAATTGTGCGATGACTGGACAGGCTGGACGTCTACCTAAAGCCCAAAAGGGCGGTGACGTTTGCTTTTTGTCTGCAATCTTGTCTTGTTGTTTTCTTGTTGATCTTGCTTTCTAGGCTGTTTTTTTTGTATTTATATATACACAAGCATCTTTGTGTTTTACTTATATTGCCTAGTAATGCTGCGTTTTTGGTTAGATACTGTCCCGTTTTATTGGGATGACAGTAGGGTAGTGGTAGGTTTGGTGCACCCTAGACCTGTGTGTGTGTTTGTGGTTGACTGTCGTCCTTGAATGTCACTTTTGCTGTTCGATTTTTATGTCTATATTTAATCCTTGTTTTTGGTACTTTTCCAATTTTAGAATGCATTCTAGCTCGCCGTGACGAAAGTCCGGGAGCTATTACCATGACTCCATGACCGTCGTCTGAAGACAGCAGGTTAAAGTTTTTATAACTATATACCTTCAGCTATATCTTTCATATTTGGTATGTAGCTTATCCAGTCTTTCAACATAAGCTCTTGAGAAACGAATACGTTGAGATACATACACCCCATAAGAAGTTTCTCGGGGAACATCCCCATCTAAGTGTGGGTAATTAACAATGTCAAAATTAAAATCATCTCTCTTGTCATAGATTTTGCTAATTATTTCACCATTTTCAATCGAGAGATCTAAATCAAGAAAAGAAGTGTTATTATCAGATATATTTATTAAGCTGAAGTTCTTTAGGATAAATATTATCAACCATAGTTGGAAAGAACGGGTTGTCAATGTTCAATATGACATCCAGATACCGAGAGGTGTCATTAAAAGCTTCATTAACATCTGCCTGGGTATCTGGTGAAAGACTCAACATGAAATCTCTTTCATAGCAAAATAAAAACAAATCTGCGACAAGTGGTGCAAAGTTCGTACCCATATGGATACAAACAATTTGTCTAAAAACGGTTGTTCCATACCTGACGAAAATATTATCTAATAGGAAGATGAGTGCTTCACAAACTTCATAGCAAGTCCACATAGTATAATTGTCTAAACTGCCGTAAGTAAAAAAGCTTTAATATTATTACATGCCAAAAATGTAGTATTTTCTCTAGAGAATGTTTTTTGAATAAGAGAAATTAGCTTGTCTTTAATAAGGTGATGTTGTTAGGTTGTATATAGTGTAGAGAAGTCATAAGTGCTTATTGATGAAACTTGACTAGACGTTAGAAGTGGTAAATGATTTTAATTATTTAGGAAATATTTTTAACTATACTGGGACTTTTAATCTAAATCAGGAAACTCTTGCAGGGAAAAGTTTAAAGGCGTTAAATATCCTAATCGCAAATATAAAAAGATATAATTTCAAACCTAAAACACGTTGTCAACTTTTTGATGCATTTGTGGGGGCTATTCTTAATTATGGAGCAGAGATTTGGGAGTTTACAAAGTCAAAAGAAAGTGAAAGAATTCATTTAAAATTTTGTAATTTTTTGTTGAAAGTTAAAACGTCAACTAGTAATGCAGGAGTCTATGTGCAATTAAGTAGATATCCCTTGTATGTATCACGATATTTTAAAACAATTAAGTATTGGAGTAAGGTTGTAAATACGAACAATATATTAATATCTACTATGTATGAAGACTCATTGAGAGATTGTGAGAGAGGATGTAACAATTGGGCAAGTAATGTTACGACTCTTTTAAATGATTTTGGATTTATCTATGTATGGAATGAGCCTCACAGTATTAATTTGAAATATTTTCATGTATTACTCAAACAAAGAGTAATTGATTTCTTTGTACGGAAGTGGTATAGCGATATTGAAAATAACCGTGTTCTAGTGTATATAAATATTTCAAGACTGTCTTTAAATATGAATCTCATCTAGATATGTTGCGATTTAAACTAAGAACGACAATGTCATCGCATTCCCTCAGAGTCGAAACCGGCAGATACACACAGAGGTCAACGCTATTGTAATATCTGTAATTCTAATGACATAGAAGACGAATATCATTTTATATTAATTTGTCCTGTCTATGAACATATTCGCAAACTTTATATTAAGGCGAATTATTATCGAAACCCTCCCCTAGTTTTATTAAATTTATTGAATTGATGCAAAGTAAGAAACATAAAAATATTCAAAATATAGCGAAGTTTATTAAAGAAGCATTTACAGTTTCATTATACGTAGTTGTGTACATTTATGTAAAGTTTATCCTCAGATATTATTTATTGTTTCAACAATTAATTCGTTTATGTAATTGTGTGAGAGAGAGTACGTGTGTGTGTGTGTGTGCGTGTGTGTGTGTGTGTGTGTGAGAGGTGTGTGAGAGTTTGTGTGCGTGTTGGGGTGCATGCGTGCATGCCTGTCATGTGTTTAATTAAAATTTTATTCTATATTTTGATGACGAGATACTATAAGTATAAGTCGAAATAAAATATCTGTTCTGTTCTGTTCTTATTAACGCTATGTTGTTTTTAATGTTACCGTGGACTTTGAATATTTAGTTATAATTTATATAATTGATTAATTGTCATTACATTCATACCCCAAATGTGCCTCATAAGTAGTATATATACGTGACCCGATTTGTTTTAAACTTCCTTTTACACTTAACTGCATACAGCTTTATCTTGTGAAGTTGAATTGCGGCGTTAATTAAATTGCTTAACTTCATATACATTCTAATATGCAACCTAGGACAAAAATGAAATTACAGATGTTTTACAATGCAGCCTTTAAACTGGAAGAAGACAGCTTGGATACTATACACTAATTAAGTCGGTATTAAGATACCTTTATGTGACAAAAAAGAAGTAACAAAATGGCGGCGGGTATGTAGCGATTGTTTGTTTCGTTTTTGTTTAGCCTTACTTAAGCATACAGGTATACATGCAGTTTACAAGAAAGGAGTTAGATACTTTAAATTAAAAGTTAAGAGAAATAGATGTGCCACTTCCCACGTATTCTCCGAGTTGTCATTATGTTAACTTAGCATTGCTTAATCACCAGGGGCTACTGACGGGATGGTGCGTTATAGACTTCTTTTAAAACAACAACAATCCAGACTGCTGTTAATTGAGCAGAAAAAAAAAGCATATGTATGCAAAACAAATTACTGGGAAAAAGCGGACAAACGGGCGATCGTATCAACTTTGTTTCTAGTTTTTTTAAGTCGAAATTCCTGTACTTATTGGTTTAAACATATTTTATTGCATTTTTTTAAACAAAGTATGCAAATGGGTCGGGCCACAAGTTCTTACAACATTAGTTACGGACCTTCCCAACCTGTACTTATAAGCAGGGACCATAGTTATTCAAACATTTTAAAATTCTGTTGAAGATTATTTTCGAGAATTGTATCATATTACATATACTAATACACAAGTAACATACCGTATTGTTTCTAATTAGCGCCCCCCGGGGCGTGACATTTTCTGAAGGGGGGAGTGGGGGGGGGGGGGAGTGTATGTGTGTGTGGGGGGGGGGCGCTTATTAGAACGCTTTATGTAAGCCAGTACACGTTTTAATTTCCTTTTATAATGCTAAAATATGTTGTGTTACTGAAATATGGAATTAAATTCATAAGCGTGTGTATACTGTTTCTTGGATTTTAACCATTTTTTCTTGGATATTAACCACTTTTACACCTCAAGGTAAGATTTTTTTTTAATGGTTAGTGGGGTGGGGGGGGGCGCTAATTAGAGGGGGAGCGCTAATTAGAAACAATACGGTATTCACTATGTTATATGTATAGATTTTACGCTAAGATATTAACATGTTGACAATCAAATTAAATTAAGACGTCTCAATGTTCGTTATATTTTATGTGATTTGTATTGTGTATATATTGTATTGAAGAAATGTGACAGGACAATAAGCTGACATGACAATAAACTATTTGCTTACTTATTGCTGGACGACTATCGATTAACTTGAGAAAACGCGAGTTCGCAATGGGCTATGACGCTATTACAGCTAATTGGTGCAGAGAACTGGTATTGCTAAAACTCGGATTACAATTTAGAAATCGCGAACGTCTTTAAGGTGATACTATAGAATATAAACTGGCCTAAACACTTTAAAATGAACGCGGGAATTTGAGATGGCGCACCATCGAATGCTTGTTCTAATGATTGTCTAGTAGTGACGCTACTGTTCAGGTCTTGCGTGAGTATCAGGAGTCACAGAATCAGACTAATACATTACAATATGTACTATTTAATTATGACGTTAATCGTTTGAGGCCGTGGCCTAATTGGTTAGAGCGCTCGACTTCTATGAAGAAGATCCGAGTTAAAAACCCTTAGTTTTTTCCCCTTTGTTTTTATCTCTTCTCTTCATTGCAATAAGTAATTAAACACTATTTGATGGACTTTATGCAAAATCTAATAATGCATACAATGTTTTACTTTTTGCATCCAGTATTTAATTGTGAAGATGCACTGATATTGAGACTTCGATATTGCAATTTTTATGTCATGACATGTGGCGGGAAATTGAATCACGTGAAAAGTGCATCATTCTGCTCCCCATATGTGCGGAAATATGCACATGCAGCTATTATAGGATGCAAAACATCCCATAAAACACGCCTCCTAGTCTTCAACTATTGGATTTTTATAACTTTAAATTTACAGAAAAAAGCTCTAGAACAAAGCTTTTTGGAAAGCTAAAACTTGTATATATCGCAGTCAAATTGGTATACAGGCATTTTATGGGTCTTCTAGGTATGACCTGCACCTGCGCATGCAGGTCATACCTAGAAGACTGGTTATAACTGGTTACTACGTTTACTACAAGGTGTAAATTTCAGGGATACAGTCTATTCTCAGCGAAAACAGCTGGTTCCAAATCGGTATCGTCATTGATAATTACTTGATGTTAAACTTTATTAAAAGGACAAACGGCAACCTTGACGTTTTAAAGCTCGCGGCGCCCCGTTAGTGTTTCTACATAAGTTACAATTGTTGAATAATTAATATTAATTATAAGAATAATTATTGATTTCAATAATAAAAAACATTTAATATTAAACCCTTTCTTCTAATGTAAATTTACATCGCTAAAAACTGAAATTACCTTCAGAGACGCTTATCTTTCAATCCAATTGCTATTATTTTATCATTAAGTTGTCTTTTTGTTTATATCTATAATAATTTACCAATTCTTCTAATCATGACATTTTCACAATATGTCACATTCTAATCATGAAACAACATTCTATTTAGTTGATCCATTACACATACTATTTCAGATATCTATTATATTCATATTATAACATTATACAACACAGAGGCCAAAATTAAAGACTTGTTCATTTTGTCTCATGATGACTATATCTAGTGCTCAAGTCTTTCCTGATATATGAGTTTTGAGTGTTGGCAATTACAAATAAAAAAATTCTACACACTGTTCGTTGATTTTTATCATATTCACTCCCCTTACTGTTTTCTTATATAACAGTTCTGACCGGCTTGTTATACTTTGTATCACTGTTAACACATGATGTTTAGCCCGGGCCCTCAATGTTACATAATACGTGTACAACCTTCTTGTTCAAGCCATTACCTCACACTGACTGCTTTCACTCTGCATCCTTCCGTGTGTCTATACATCTAGTTTTATATGAATCTTCCCAGAATGCGTATTGCAGTTTATGATTAGCGAAATATGATTCCACTCTTTTTCCAGCATGGAAAACACAGGAGCGGATTAACTACGAAGCTACGCACTTACGTCATATTTACAACAGATAATGTTACAATTAACATTACTGTTATTAATAACATTCTACTACATCACCATATTCATACTTTACCCGTTGATGTTGTGGAAGTAACGACATTTTGTGTTGGATAACGCCTTAGTAGGGTGTAAATTTACACCGAAGTAAGAACATGATTATTTGCTTGCATTTATTGATATATTCCGTCGCTGTGACATAGCGCAAGATGTGGTCCATATACATTTTCGAACACTCGCCTGTACGATTCTTACGGATGTAGCGAGGTGTACAGTACTGGTTCTACCCAGGAAAAGTGGGTGGTCTGCCTCCACCACAAAGAATCTACCGTCATATATAACCCTTACATGTGTTGAAAATGACGTAAAACACCATACAAACAAACAAACAAACGTTGGTTTGTCTAAACGTGTTCAATGAAATTATGACTTTTTCTACCCAAACACAATAAAGCGCACAGGAAAATTCAAAAGTTAACCTGTCAAATGCACTACATCGCGTTGCTTATTCTGTGAAATAAATGACACTCTCCTTCGCTTTGTTTTCAAGTTTGTTTGGTATCTTTACAATCCAAAATGACTGTAGACGTAGTTTCGGTCATTTATTTTTGTAACGCCATTGATGTGGTGGGGGTACTCTAAAACGCCCCAGTAGCATTTTAAAGATACGTGATTTTTCTTCTTCCATTTTTAAGCACAAACACATTTGTTTATGTTTCGGCATTTGTTAGCTTACCCATACAACGATTGACTTGGATATATTGGAAAGTTAACGGTCTTATAAATGTAGATTGAGCTGTCATAGGCACGAACATGCCTACTGGTTGATAGTGAACATGTTCTGGAGCATTTCTTACGAACGAAAATAAATATTCAGTTGTTGTCTCATCTTTATGAAGACAAAAAAGAGGCATATAATAGTGGTGTTTTTTTCATCGGCGGCGGGACGAAGGCATCAACGTTAAAGTTGATGCATTTAGCTCTGTATTTCTCTTTAAGAATAAGCAGTAGAACTACCAAGCTTGGCTGATATTTGTATAATAGGTAAAAAGGTGAATGCTCCAGAACATTTTCACTAACAATCGGCAGACATGTTTGTGTCTATGACAACTCATCTACATTTTTAAGAACGTATTAATACAAGGGAGAGAGCGATCGTTATATGGGTAAGCTTACAAATGCCGAAACATGCATACGATAAAAGCTTGAAAAATGAAACAACAACAACAACAACGTTTCTTTAAAATGCTACCTGACCTGAGGCGTTACTTCGTTTACGAGTACCTCCATCACATTAATAGCGTTACAAAAAGCAATAACCAAAATACGTCTACAAAGTCATTCTGGATTGTAAAGATACCAAACAAACTTCACAACATTTCTTAGGAGAGTGTCGTTTACTCCACGGATTAATGTACAGCGCGATTTAATGCATTTTACCGGTTTACCTTTTAATTTTTCTGTGCACTTTATTGTGTTTGGGTAGAAAAAGTCATACTTTCAGAAAAAACAACGCACAGGCGAGTGTTCGAAAATGTTTGGACCACATCTTACGCTATGTCACACTTCGGGAATATATAAAAAAGAGCAAGCAAATAGTATTTTATTTACCTTTATTTACACACCACTGAGGCGTATACCTCTACTTCCACCACATCAACGGGTAACATAGAGACATGATGTACATGTATCCAGTTAGTAGACTGTCCTGAGATTCCTCTGTTTATTGGGCATCTCTATAATTCATCCATGTAATTAACTGACCCCAGAGCAATAAAATACCCATTTTCCCACAGCAGGGCATCAATTATCTGACAGCGGAGAGGCACATTTAAAAAAATAGAAATAAGTCGGTGTAACAAAATGCTATCTGCAAATAGAGATAAGGCAGTGATATTTACTTCTAACATTTAATTCTGCATGGGCAAAGTTTTAGCTCATTAGCTGGCATGTTACGTGATTTATTGCCATTTTATTGACCCCATGCTGATTATCATATAACTTGAGCTGAGTAGTGATTACTACAGGTTTTCGGGAGAGTCCTTAAACTGTATCAGTGACACTTGATAACCTATTTGCCTCATTATTTGATATTTAGTTTCACGTTTAATTATTAGTCAGGTTTTGATAATACTTGCAGTGTCACATGTCTAACGATATTTATTTAATACCAAACCTTTCATTTAATCATGCATTAACCACTTCACGTGATATTATATTTTCTCATTGGGCTTGGGTGAAATACATTGTTTTGGAATATACGACACTGACGTAGCTAGTCATATCAATCGACCGGGCAATACATCTTTATCACACGGGGCAGCTTTAATCGCACGGGTGACATGCAGTCATATCAAATTGAAATTCCCGAGTCAATTTATAACTATTAATGATATTCGGCTAACTACGGAAAAATAACCATATTATAAAAAGAGCCATTTTTTTCCGATTAAGCTACGTTCATTTTCATTCCGAGTTTTACCGGTTTATTCAATACGATACATTAGCACCAATACGATACATTAGCACCAATACGATACATAAGCACCAATACGATACATTAGCACCAATACGATACGTTAGCACCCATACTATACATTAGCACCAATACGATACATTAGCACCAATACGATACATAAACACCAATACGATACATTAGCACCAATACGATACATTAGCACCACTTAAAAAAGAGTCCCGGAAGCCGTGGTAGTAAACGCGTTGGACTGAGAAGTAATCATATCTAGAATAGTACCCTCAGCTTGGTCTCGCTTCTCATCACGACACCAATGTTATTGTTTTGTTTTTCTGTTGATGTTTCCATGCGCGTGCGACTTCTTTTCAATTCTTAAATATAGATATATTTTAATTGATATATTAAAAATAAAAACATTATTTATAGGCAAGTACAGGATAAATAGAATATAAAATGGGTATTTTCATACCACCCCTATATCAGGCCCTCCACCCATATCGGCCCCCGATCTAAAGCTCTCGTGCTGATATGGCGTCTCAGACCTGATATAGAGTGTGATATGAGAATACCTATTTAACAGTCTCTATCGATGCATAGCATATAGTGACGTTTGCACATGTCACTTTAATAAATATTTACTAACATATAGTGCCGTCAAATCAAACATACTGTCATATGCAGAAGGGTATGATCCCCACATTCATATTCATTTTGTCATTTTTAGCTCTACTGGCCAAGGGCTTATGGGATGGTGTGTTGTCCGTCTTCCGTCGTCCGTCGTCCGTTAACTTTTCTTCAAACGACTTCTCCTCAGAAACCGCTTGGCTAATTTTGACCAAACTTCACATGGATGATCCTTAGATGAATGCTTTTTAGATTTGTTAAAATTAGGTCAGCACTACATTCAAGATGGCTGCCATTACCATATATAGTCGAAACCTTAAAAAATCTTCTTCTCCAGAACCGCTAGACAGATTTCAACAATTTTTCTTTTAAAATGATCGCCAACGCCTAGACTATCAAGTTCGTTCAAATAAAGTCCCCGGGATCAAAAATGGCCGTGTTCCGGGGGTCCAAAGTTTGTATATTGAGGTTTTGCATGTTTTTCATACAGACATATAGGAAAAAACTTTAAAAAATCTTCTTCTCTGAAACCACAAGGCACAGAGCGCTCATGTATTACATGTAGCATCAGCTTATGGTCCTCTACTAAGTTTGTTCAAATGGTGACCCTGGGGTCAAATTTGTCCCCGCCCCGGGGGTCACAGTTTTACATAGACTTACATAGGATTTTTTTTTAAATCTTCTTCTCGGAAACTACAACAGCCAGAGGTTTGATATTTTGAATTTACTATAAGCTTATGGTCCTTTACCAAGTTTGTTCAAATGGTGACCCTAGGGTCACATTTGGCTCCGCCCCAAGGGTCACATGTTTCATATAGACATGTAAAGGGAAAAACATAAAAAATCTTCTTCTCTGAAACTGCAAGAGCCAGAGGTTTAATATTTTGCATTTGCTATAAGCTTGTGGTCCTCTACCAAGTTTGCTCAAATGCTGACCCAGGGGTCACATTTGCCCCACCCCGGGGGACACAGTTTTACATAGGCTTGTATAGGGAAAATCTGAAAAAGTTCTTCTTCTCTGGAACCACAAGGCACAGAGCTCTCATGTATTACATGTAGCATCAGCTTATGGTCCTCTACTAAGTTTGTTCAAATGGTGACCCTGGGGTCAAATTTGTCCCCGCCCGAGGGTCACAGTTTTACATAGACTTATAGGATTTTTTTTTTTAAATCTTCTTCTCGCAAACTACAAGTGCCAGAGGTTTGATATTTTACATTTATTATAAGCTTATGGTCCTTTACAAAGTTTGTTCAAATGGTGACCCTGTGGTCACATTTGGCCCCGCCCCAAGGGTCACATGTTTTACATAGACATGTTTAGGGAAAAACTTAAAAAATCTTCTCTGAAACTGCAAGAGCCAGAGGTTTAATATTTTGATGTTGCTATAAGCTTATGGTCCTTTACCAATTTTGTTCAAATGCTGACCCTGGGGTCACATCTGGCCCCGCCACGGGGTCACAGTTTTACATCAATGCTTGTTTTAAATTTTTTAATTTCTTTTTTTTTATTTTTTTTATTTTTTTTATTTTTTATATTTTTTCTTTTTTTTTTCTTTTTTTTTTCTTTTTTTTTCTTTTTTTTTTTCGTTTTTCTTATTTTTTTTCTTTTTTTTTCTTTTTTTTTAATTTTTTCTTTTTTCTTTTTTTTTTTTTTTTTTTCTTTTTTTTTTCTTTTTTTTTCGTTTTTCTTATTTTTTTTTATTTTTTTTTTCTTTTTTTTTAATTTTTTCTTTTTTCTTTTTTTTTCTTTTTTTTTTCTTTTTTTTTTCTTTTTTAATTTTTTTTTTTTTTTTTTTTTTTTTTAATCTCTACTGGCCAACTTGGAAAACCAGCCAGATCGGAACAGTAATGACAGAGTTATGGCTCTTGATATAGTTAAAATGCTATATTTTTGCCTCTTTAAGACGATAGTCACTCGCTTCATTGATGTCATAAGAGCCATATTAGCCAGTAGAGCGTCCATAGGCCCTCTTGGGCCTCTTGTTAGCTCTACTGGCCGAAGGCCATCAGAGCTTATGGCCGAAGGCCAGCAGAGCTTATAGGATGGCGAGTTGTCCGTAGTCCGTCGTCTGTTAACTTTTGCCTTGTGAACACTTTAGCTCCTTCATTATTTATCGGATCTTTACCAAACTTGCAAAGATTGTTAATATCTGTGAAATCCCGGAGAAGTTCGAAAACCAGCCAGATCAAATCAGTAACACTAGAGTTATGGCCCTTGTTTTTCTGAAAAATGTCATTTTCTGCCTTGTGAACACTAGCACCTTCGTTAATTATTTGATCTTTACCAAACTTGCAAGGATTGTTAATATCAATGAAACATCGGACAATTTCGAAAACCAGCCAGATCGGATCAGTAACACCGCCTTGTTGTGCTGAAAAATGCCATTTTCTGCCTTGTGAACACTCAAGCACCTTTATGTTTTATTTGATCTTTACCAAATTTTGTCTGATTGTTAATATCAATGAACGCTTGGACAAGTTCGAAAACCAGCCGGATTGGACCAGTATACACAATACTTATGACCTTTGATTTTCTTAAATCTGCAATATGCTATATTGAGAACCTGTGGTCGTGGGTTCAAATCCCACTAGGTGCTATTTTTTGTTTTTTAATTTTCTGACACAGGGCTGCACCAAGGTCTCGAATTTTGCCTCCGCCCACCTGGACCCCGTTGGGGTTCGGCCTTATGACGCTTACTCCTTCTACACCCTTTGAGATCTCAAGTTCATGTGTGTTGTACGATTCTAGTTTGGTATGGTCATTTAGGGACTCGATGCTTAACATATATAAAACTTGGTTTGATCTCCAGCATTAAGGGGTCCATCTACAGGGGAACTTCCAGTAATTTACTACTACTCATTTCGGGCTTGTGACGTTACCTTCCTCTGCACACTTTGATATTTCAAGTTCATGTTTGGTGTATTTCTTAGTTAAGGATTTGAAGATACGCAATACGTTTTCATAACTCGTCTGCGACAAAGACTACCACAACCTGACTTCTACGGGGACGTGATTTACAAACTTCGTAAGATCCTTAGTCATGATCATTTTCATACTGTCTTTGTTAAACTTGTTTACCCTATCATTTTTCGACGCACAGCATGCTTGGTGGTGGACCCATTTACAGTTTGCCACTATGCTTTCCTCTTTAATTGTGGGATGACCGGACAGGCTGTGGACCCTACGATGACGTCTACCTAAATCCCAAAAAGACGGTGACGTTTGATGTTTGTCTGCAATCTTGTCTTGTGCCCTCAATGGTTTGTTCTCTTGTTGCTCTGGCTTCTGCAAAGACACTGAGTACCTTTTTTGTGGCTTTCTAGGCTATTGTATTTTTTGAATTTATATATACACGAGCATCTTTGTGTTTTATTTATATTGCCTATTAATGCTGCCTTGTTGGTTAGAGAATTGTTCATGGCGGGCATGTCTTTATTCACACTGTCCCGTTTTATTGGGATGACAGTAGTTTCATGCACCCTAGAACCTGGTGTATACCCCCAGCGGCATGTTTTTGCCACTGACCGTTCCAAGGCGGTAGCCCTATTGTCAACCCTTGTGTGTTTGTGATGTCTTATTTGGCCTTTTATTCATCTTTCAAGTTGTGTGTGCTTGTGGTTGACTTCGTCCTTGAATGCTACTTCTCCTGTTCGATTTTTATATATATATATCATATCTTGACTCCATCCTCGGGACTCCATAAATGGAAATCAGGAAAAAACATACAACCAATTGCAAATCTTGTCCATATGTGAATGTATTTGATTCTTATTTGGTATGATCATTTATGGACTCAAGTTACAACAGGTGTTTTTCTTAGTTAGGATGTGTATATGCAAAATGATGTCACATATGTGGGTTCACCCACTGGGGGCCCCTAGGGAGTAATCGGGTCAAAAGACACAAACAATGCATATCTTATCCAAATGTGAATGGTTATGATTCACATTTGGTATGGTCATTGATGGACTCGAGGCTCAACATATATAAAACGGGTTGTAAACTCCTGCATAAAGCGGGTCCTCTACAGGGTAACTTACGGTAATTTACTATTACATAGTTTCTGTCTTCTATACCCTTTGAGATATCAAGTTCATGTGTGGTGTTTCTTAGTTAAGGAGGTGCAGATGCACAAGATTTGGTATTTTGGCACCATCGACTGTGACTCCCTAGTGGGGTAATGCAGCAAAAACACACACATAAAAAGTTTTAATTTGGTATGGTCATTTAGGTCATTTAGGGAGTATATAAAACGATAATGTGAATGCATTTAATTCTATTTTTTTATGATCATTTAGGAATTCGAAGCACAACATAAAACGGGATTTGTCCTCCTATGTAAAGGGGCCCCTCTGCATGGGTACCACTTGGGGAACTTGCAATAAGTTATATGTTCGATTGTCATTCTGTTCAGTGCAGGGCATAGGGTTTTGTCATAAGTGCCACAATAACTAATTTACCCCCACCCCAACCACAGACTCAATAAAGTCCGTAGAGCGATACATGCCCTCTTGGGCTTCTTGTTTATTATGCTCATTTAAAGTCTTTATCATGACACCGCGGATACAAACGTGGAAACGTGGCTCCATCGTAAATGGAGTGTCTACAATATTTGCAGCAGTTCTGCAGGTAAGAAGGTTCTAGGCCCATTCTTCATAATTTGTCTTGATGTAAATGGAGGATGGTCCTGGCATGTTCATTCCTGTTAGGCGCCATATAACCTTTCATGTGTTGGTGTGCCTTAAAACACAATTCAATTACTTACCTATAAGTTTAGGTAATGTGGAATTTGTAAGTTACGTTACTACAATCACAGTTATCAGTTTTTTTTAATACTGGTCGAAGGCCAGCCGAGCTTATGGGAATGTGATTTGTCCGCGTCCGTCCGTGCGTCTTCCGTCCATTAACTTTTACCTCGTTAACTCGACAGGGCCGTCATTTTTCATCAGATATTTACCAAACTTGGCCAGCTTATTGATAGCAACACGTTCGAAAACCGTTATTACCCGAAATACAATTGATATTTTGTGATAATAATTGTTTTATATAAACACAAACAAGCAATCGCTGTGGCATGGGTCATAGTCAGTTAATCGGTGTGTTTGTAGAATGTATCATTCTTTTATGTAGTTAGCTAAACTTGATTACCGCTTAATTAAAACACATTACTATATTGTCGTTCAGTCATATTACATGAAACGTATACTGAACAAAAAAAGAAACTTCCGCATTTTAAGCTGTGTTTTGCATAGGATTGACTTTGTTACACTTTGTACACCAATCTAGATTCAATTTCGTCATTTTATATTTATCACTAAATCATTCTGATTAATATTAATAATCATCAAAAACCAGAGTTAGTGTGTTGCTGCTAAAACATGTTTTATTCAAATTGCGAAATCACTATATTTGTATTATAAAGGGAGGTAATCTGAAAATATTCATTCTTGAAAGCTGTATGGCGCAAAAGTGAGTGAACAGGTCAGCTTACTTTCTCCGTCTTTTTGGTGCTGGGGTTATCTTCAGTAGAACAAAACTGTGTTAAATCAAAGTTTAAACCACAAGACCTTGGAAATGCTGTTTAAACCAAAACAAGGGGAATAACTGTGCGTACAAGTTTGATTCAAGGAAAATTGTTTTAATGACTTGGCTGGCCTTTTAACAAAGGTATTAACATATAAGACCAAACAAAATATATTTTCTTTATGTCTACATGTATGGGTAAAGTTGCGGAAGTTTATTTTTTTGTTCAGTATATCTATTTATTTTTACTCTGAATTTAAAACTGTATATCACAACATACGAGTATACTCGTATATAGTTAAAGTCGTAAGACAACATTATGTTAGACATTTAAAACATAATGTGTATTTCCCTGAATTAAAACATCTTATTTATTTACAGATGGACTTAAACTTGTAGTTGTAGGCCATGACGTCACGGCTAAATGTAACGTGGCAAACGCTATACTTAAACAGAAGGACGCGTTTAAGCAATTCAGTGCGTGTAGAAAGCTATCCGTAAAGTCTTTAATTGACAAAACGTTAGTAGGAGAAAAAGTACGATTGGTTATGACGCCTAATTTAAACACACCATCATGGGTTGATGCTCGGGAAAGCATGATATCTAACAGGGTAGACCTATACCAGAAAAGAATTTTCATTTACATAAAAGACATCAGTAGTTTCGAAATAGACGATAAACAGTCAGTAACAAATATTCAGAATTTTTTTGGCAGAGGATCGGATATCATTATTGTCATATACCACGACATGATTGACGATAAAAAGGCAAAAGAAACATGTCAAGAGCTCGTCGACATGTTTCCAAAATATGTAATTTGTCTTAAGTCATCATCTGAATTACAAAAGACCGATGCGGCCAACAAAATACTGAATATGGCATCTAACATTGTCACCGGTAGAGTGAAGCAGTCGCAAACAACACAACAGAAGTTTGCAGGAAACGAATATGTGGATAGCCGTACTGCAAAGTCTCCATCTACACAGACGTCAAAGGCAGATAAAGAACTAGACAGCGAACTAGAACAAGTAGATGCCCAAATTGTAAACACAGTAATAGTAGAAGCAGGTGACTATAACGTTATATTTATGATTACTGAGAATATTAATAACGTTATATATTTGATTACTGAGAATATTATAATTATTACATTCAGTTATTACTGTAAGAGTTATAGTTAGCCTATCGGATGATTACAATTACGTACACAGTTTACATTATACCTTAGGTATATCTGTGATTATATATTAAATGTTTATCTTGCTTTTATCAGTGTTAACATTGTAAATACGCCTATGTCCTATATGTTGCGAACATTATGTTGTGAAATGATATATAGGGTCCTATAGAAACCACAGCGTCCGAACGCAATGGCATCGTAGGTCCGCACTGTACTGCAAACAAGGACTTGAAACTACAATGAAAGAGACAAAAAACAACAGAAAGGGTGGTGAAGACATGGTTACCGACTTGGAACTGTCAGTAGGCAATAAGGCCTACTGGTTAGCTTGAATCGATTTTGTATGCGCACAATCCTCGCTATTATCCTGTCTTCAGCGCCCAAATAGACAAGACAGTGTAAACAAAAATGAAGAGACTAAAAACAACAGAAAAGGTGGTGAAGACAGGGTTACCGACTTTGAACGGTCAGTAGGCAATAAGGCCTACTGGTTAGCTTGAATCGATTTTATATGCGCACAATCCTCGCTATTATCCTGTCTTCAGCGCCCAAATAGACAAGACAGTGTAAACAAAACTACATCCCATCAAAAGGAAATCTCTAACAATAAAGTCCACATCCAGAGAGACCAACTAAAGATATACATACAAAATAATAAACATCTCAGGATGTATCCAGAATCGTACTGAACAACCATAGTAGTTGCAGCTAAAGAGAAAACCAATCTCGGTTTGGTAAAGATCGGTTGAACCCTTCAATAGTTTGACACTTATAATGATAACACTGCTTTATGTCAGTGTTATGATAGGAATAATACTATTAATATTAGTTATTGTTTTAAGCCAAATATGGCACAGGAACATGTTTAAATACTATATACAATTCCATGTTTGTTAGATGGCATTTTGGTCAGTACACGTACATAGAATAAACATTTGTAATACCAAAGAATCATCTCGGTATTTTAACGAAGATCATGAAATAATGGATTTGTTTTTATTTCAGCAAGTTTACATTATGTTAGAATAAGTTTAACCGTAAACTGTAACTATCGTTTAATTGTAATCTAGTTGGGAGAGATATTTTGAACTGATTTAAATATCATTATCTTAAAGTGTTTAAAAAAACCTGTTGCAACTATCATGACTGTCTGCGTTTGATGGAATAGAAGCAAAACAACAATACTCACATAGAGAAAAACATATCACAATTTAAATGTGAAAACGCAATACCTATAAATAAAAAGCCTAGTTTGGACGACACAATTTGAATTTCACTCACTTTCTAAATGTTTCTCAGAAGTTGACCTGCACCAACACTATTGAATGTTTGCATAGAAATTTGTAAATATACGAGCAAAAGGCTACCGCACTGGAACGGTAATTGGCTTAAATGTAAGAGAAAATGGTATTTGATACGCCTGCAGTTTTGTCAGCACAACATTTTCAATTGCATCGTTTTATGTTTCCCAATAAATTAAGAAAGATACAATTTGTTTTGGGATTGATTAACAGTAAATTGCCGTTTATTTAAATATTTCTGTATAAACGCACACTAACACCGTTTTGTATCATGTTTTAGTTGACAGAGCCAAAACACCAGAACACGCTATAGTGAAGTTGGATGAAGCCCACTTTCAACTGTATCACAAAGCTTTAGAATGGGGAATGGCTTATTCGTATCATACACGTGTCAATGTAGTAGGTCATCAAGGTAATACTAATAATAAAAGCTTTTAGTTAACAAGTTAAACGATTATACAGAGTAAGACAAGGTTCTGCAAATAAATACTAATACTAGAAAAAGAGAAACAACCAGTGAGAACTATTATTTACAAACTTATGTAGTGTTACTAGTAGATTGATTTTAAATGAAAACATATAATAAGATTATTACTTGAGTACTAGAGTAAGTGTTCTGGAATAGGATTATTACTAGAGTAACGTGTTCTGGAAGTTTGTATCACCTCGAGTAGGTCAATGCCAGATCAAGGATCACACGAGAGGCGGAGCCTCGAGTGTGATCCTGATCTGTCATTTACCTACGAGAGGTGATACACACTTCCAGAACACGTTACTCTAGTAATGATCCTTTTATTATATACCTCTTACAATTCATTAACATAGACATATTTCATTGCTATTGCATACACATTCAATAAAGCATATTATTTCTGGATAAATTGAAGCGGGAAAATGTATGTAGTTTTAAGGTGTTGGTGTTCATTGGTCTGATCTACTTGTTTTGTTTGTATGACGTAACGTTGTCTTGACGTTCTCGCGCATAGTGGCGTAAAACTTGCTTGAATCATTGGAAAAACCGCTGTTCTATTTTTAGTAAGATAGTGATACTAATTCTATTGTTAGTAGCATAGTGATAACCTGTAGTGTGATACAGGATGTTGTATTCCATTGTCAGAAAATGAATGTACTATGTATATATTATTGATAGGTATATAATAAAATGTAGTATCACCTCGAATGGACATGCCATATCTGCAGGATCTCAAAAGAAGCTTTAGCCTTGAATATGGGATATGGCCTATCCACAAGTAATGATCCTAGTAATGATCCTTTTATTCAGTAATATTACTTTATTTTGTTTTGATACTAGTAAAGATCTCTTTGTTTATACCTTTTTTAGAATGCTCATAAATATTATGGCACAATATAGGACACCAGTTTGTTCATACAGGTAGGCGACGAAGTCACAGTGAGGATGTCGACGTTAATGTCATACGTATGTATTATAGAGAAAATGCTGATAATGTAACGTGGTTTTGTTTTGTATTCCATCGTAAATGAAGGTACTATGTACATTTTATTGATAGGTAATGATAAACAATAATAAAAAAAGTAACTATATCACGTGGTCTGCATAAGGTGCTGGCAAGACTACACTGGTAAGGCGGCTGCAGGTGATCGACATCCCGGCGACAGATAAAGAGCCACCAACTGAAGGCTTGACAATAGATAGAACAATTACACGTGCCATAGAAATCGACGGAAAACGTCAATGGGAAACCAAACAATACGGTAAAGATTACGCATGCTTTTATTTAACAAAAAATAAATTAAAAAAGTAATTAAAAAAAAAGAAGCTTATCTTATCCTTTACAAAATATTCTATACGTTGCAGGTGGTTACCACACTTCTAATCTCATTACCATAACAATTAAAGATGGTTATTTCCCACACTATATATTTATCTATGTATTAGGGTCGCCGTTACATATCTGGCTAACATGAGTAGACTATAGTAGTTGGACAAAACATCGTGTAAAACTCATCTTCGTATTTCACTCATCAACCGCACCCACTCCAACACCCCCACCACTACCACGTCGTCTACTTTATTAGCTCTACTGGCCAAGGGCTAGCAGACGAATTGTCTGTTGTCCGTCGTCTGTTAAAAGAAATATAAAAAGATCGGACAGGGAAAGTAGCATTCAAGGAGGACAGTCAACCACAAAACACAGAAGCAAACACGCAAACAGACAAACAAGAAGGCAAAAGCAATAATAAATGCAAAGGACATCACAAACACAAAAGGATTGACACTAGGGCTAATGGGCTTTAGGTAGGCGTTATCATAGGGTCCACAGCCTGTCCGGTCATCGTACAATTAAAGAGGAAAGCATAGTGGCGAACTGTAAAAGGGACCACCACCAAGCATGCAGTAGGTTGCAAAATACCTTTACCTCGTTAAGACGATAGAGCCTTCACTGTTCAACCGATCTTTACCAAACTTTAACAGATTGTTAATATCAATGAAAGCTCAGAAAAGTTCGAAACCCAGCCGGATTGGACCAGAAGCAGCAGAGTTAGGACCATTGATTTAGTTAAAATGCTATATTTTGTCTCGTTAAGACGACAGGGCCTTCATGTATCAACCGATATTTACCATACTTTACCAGATTGTTAATATCAATGAAATGACATGTTTGAAAACCAACCAAATCGGATTAGTAACACCGGAGTAATTGCCCTTGATTTAGTTAAAAAAATGCTGTATTTTGCCTCGTTAAGACGAAAGGGCCTACATTTGGCTGGAGTTAAATGAAACTTTGCAGGAATGATCAGTACCTAGCCTATTTGTATATATCGTCACCGTGTTCCGTTTGAATTATTTTGGCGCAGTTATGGCCCTTTAAAGGTTTTGATACACAAACTTTGTCTGCACTAGTTCTCTTGAACCCCTGTCAGGATTTAAACGGATGATCAGTTCCATGTCTAGTGTGCATATCATCGCTTTGTTCCGGTTGAATGTTTTTTTGGCAGAGTTATGGCCCTTTAAAGGTTTTAACACAAACTTTGTCCTGACTAGTTCTCCTGAACCTTTGGCCGGATTTCAACGAAACTTTGCAGGGATGATCAGTACCAAGCCCAGTTTTGCATATCATCGTTTTGTTCTGATTGACAGATTACTGGCGGAGTTACGGCCCTTTAAAGGGGTTTGATATACAAACATTTTCTGGGCTAGTTCTCCTGAACCCCTGGCCGGATATCAACGAAACCTTTCAGTGATGATCAGTATCAAGCCTAGTTGTGTATATCATCGCCGTATTCAGGTTGAATGATATTTGGCAGAGTTATGGCCCATTAAATGTTTTAATACACAAATTTTGTCCAGACTAGTCTCTTCAGAACATTTGGCCGTGTTTCAACGAATCTAGGCAGAGATGATGAATACCAAGCGTAGTTGCCTCTGTCACTGCCGTGTTCTGGTTGAATGATTTTTGGCAGTTATGGCCATTTTAAGGTTTTAATGCACAAAATTTGTCCATACTAATTCTCCCGATCCCCTGGCAGGATTTCAAAGAATCTTGGCAGGGATGATCAGTACCAAGCCTAGTTGCGTATATCATTGCCTTGTCCGGTTGAATGGTTTTTGACAGAGTTATGGCCCCTTATACATAAGCTTTATCTTTAGCCAGTAGAGCGTCCACAGGCCGTCTTGCGCCTCTTGTTTTACGAATCTGCGTAGGCGTAGTAAAACTACAGTTCTGTGTCAGCTGTCCATCTAATACATAAGCTTTCGATACTTATTTTAATCAGTTCTGGACTCTCAGCTCTAAATTAAAGGAGATCAGGTTAATGTTTCGTTCAAACTGTCAGGCGTTCCGATTACTTTCATTTTCGGTAAAAAAATAAATTGTTTTACCATTCAATGTTATCATTTTATACTTAAAACACGTTATAGATATATATATTTTATTGCATAATTGGGTGAAAGCTGACAACTGAAACTCTCAAACTTCTTTTGTATGTGTAACATATGTAATCACTCACTTATAGGTTTCGATAAGGATTTAAACTATCAAAGAATGGCACAGGCTATGAAGGAAGTTAGTAAAACATTGAAGGAAGAGGCCGAGGGGGCAAATGTGAGACCGTCAAGTTCTATCTATGTTCGTGATACTAGTGTAAACATGGGTTCTGATGAGGTTAAGGACAAGGAGAATGGTTCAGACGAAGATAATTCAGAACATATTACCGACTGGAAGGGATTCGAAGCTTCTTCAAGCAAGAAAGAATATCTGGAACGTGTTGTTAAAAAGATGGAATATAGTCCTGGTGAAAGAATGTATTTAGCTTACTGGGATTTTGCTGGACAGGCAACTTATTACACCACTCACCAAGCGTTCATGTCTCCCTCGGCGGTATATTTGTTGGTGGTAGACCTCAGTAAGCCCCTACATGCGAAGGAAAAAGACAGTCTTCAGTTCAGAACACACAATGTAGAGGAAATCAGTGTTCTAGGTATGTTATCAAGACATTTATAACAGTACTCAAACATTTTTGTGTAAAAATTTGATTTAAATGTGTACACAATAAGTCTGTATTGTTAAAAATTGTTGTTGAAGTCCAGGAAAAACCAAATGCAATGACATAAATTGTCAGCATGTTTATAGCTTGTATACATCGTTTGTTTTTCAAACATATAAAAAGACATTGATGAACGAATGAGGATTAATTTGAATTATATACATGTACTTGGTATTTGCTTACGAAGAAATTGACATTTGCTATTACCGGCTTAACTTAAACAAGGCGGAGTAACCATTGGTGTATACCTTGGAGCACCAGTGTTCAAAAGATATTCATCATCCGTGAAGTATTCATAATTCTATATCAAATATGAATAACTTCTATGTAACTTTCGATAAACAGTCATGTTATTTTCAGTTGAAATACGTTTACTTTTAAGAGTCGATACGTTTCTGGACTGGGTCAATAACAGCATATACAGCGAACGAAAAGGAGGCAGTTGCTCCTGTGATTGTTGTTGGTACACACAAGGACAAAGTTGAGCACAAGGTAGTCTTTTATATATTAATTGTGTTTGACGTTTATTATAATCAGGCGACCTTTTTACCAATTACTTGAAGATTCTCTTCCATGTATAAGGAACAAACGTGTTGCACCAAACCAGTGTGAACAAATACTTCGTTTTACTTTAGTTAATAAAGAGTTTGTAAACAAAGGAAAAGGTAGCCTGTTGATGACAGCGGCGACAAGCCAAGCCATCCCACTTGTCTCTAACTTTATTGAAGAGTCATTACCAGATCAATGCCCTTTATTCAAGCAAATCCTTACTTGGTTATTACTTCATTATTAAACATAATTATGCATAGTAGAAGAAAACAATTATTCTTCAGACATAATGCACGATTAGAACAATATACTTATCATTCGACTATAAACTAGATATAAATACGTGTATCGATTGAAGACAAATCACATCATGCGGATTTTGACTGGAATCATCCTTAATTATTGGTTGATGAGTTACCATAAAATAAAGATCGACCATTAGAATAAAGTGCTTTTTGATAATTGCCTGCACTACATGCTTGAAATCAGTTAAAATGAGTGTGCTGAAATGATTTGCTTGGAAGCTTGTTTTTGTTATACGATTATTTCAGGAAATTGAAAAGATATTTACGGAAGTGAGAAATGCAATGCAAATCCCCGAAGTACCATGTATCGCTATTGACAACACCTTACACATTGGGGATGATTCTGACCTCAAAGAATTGAGAGACAAAATTGTTGATGGAGGCATAGGCATCATTGAAACTAGAATACCAGCCAAGTGGATTGAACTTGAATATAGTCTCATTAAACTGAAGAATGAAGGAAGAATCTTCATACGCCTTGATGAACTGAAAAATCTTGATCTTGAAACTGACGCCCCAATATCAAATCCAAGTCTTCTTACCGACTTCTTAGAACACGAACACTGCAGAGGATTCTTAATGTATTTCCCTCATGGAGACCTGAAAGATTTAATCATTTTAGATCCAACGATACTCGTTAAATTTATCAATACGATTATGCGAGAGAAGCCAAAACATATATCCACCATGCGTGACAGAATAGGACAGTTGGGTTGGTGTAGCGATGGCATATTTGATCAGACCTTTCTTGATAACGTCATTAAGAGTTTAGACGAAATTAATGAAACCAAACCCGATCTAGAACTACTTGTTAAACTATGTATTCACTTGAAGATTGTTTATCCGAAAACGACTGTTTCTCTAGAGAGAAACGCCAGCTCATTTTGTCAGTATTTCATGCCTTGTCTGTTGGAAAACAAGCCAAAAGATGTGGCCGATTATTCAAATACCACTGCAGAGAAGACACCCACGATCAAGATATCGTTTGAGAAGAAGACGATACCTCCAGCATTCTTTCATACGTTGGTGTCGTCTTTGCTATCAGAATGGCCGCCACAAAAAGTGGACAAAGGTGTAACAATTTACAACCATTACGTATGCTTTTGCATTGGACGTGAAACGTTTGTTCTGGAGTTATACTGGGAAAAGTCAGATATCTATCTTTGCTTTATCAATTTCTCCTCACGAAGAAGTCTGAAAACAATGCAGTGCGACAAGCACATACAAACGGTCGAAGAACATATAGAGGAGATATTAGCACTGTACAGACATATCAATATTGTTGTAACCGTTAGTGTTCGATGTCCATCACACACAAATTCGTTCGTGTCTTTAACGAATCTGATCCAAAGTGAAGACAGAGATGCGATGTGTTACCCACCGTCCGATGAAGGAAAGCATCACTCGGTGGTTGCGGAAGCCGTGCTTGGATCCTGGTTTCCAGACGAGTGTATACAATATCAGGTGCAGTGTTAATAAGCTCAAACATATTGATAAACAGTTTTTGTTTCAAACTGTTGTCATCCTTATTAAGTTCATAATATGTGTTAACTACAACTATAGATTTATTCCTTGACATTGCTATTGAAAAAGTAGATATAAAAATCGAACAGGAAAAGTGGCATTCAAGGACGACAGTCAACCACAAACACACAAAGAGACAAATAATCTTACTTTTCCTGTTCGATTTTTATATCTACTGTTTAAATAGCAATGTTAAAGAATAACATATTTAATACACAACATGACACTTCTTTAACACTAGATAGTACGACACAACATGTTGATTAGATAGAACGACAAAGGTAAATAAATTCTGTAATTAAAAATAAATACAGATAAACATATTTTGTTTCAAAATATTGTCATGCTTATTACGTTCATAATATATACAATATGCACGTTCTTTAATTACACTGTTGTTTATCCGTTGTCTTAATAATCATGAACGGAAAACAATATAATTTTAATGCAGGAAAATGCAACCAATGAACAAGTTCAGCTCCTGAAAACAGAACTAGACAAAGTACCGGATGACAAGCGTTTGGGAAGATTGGCAAGACTTTTAAATTTTGAAGAAGCAAATGGTTTGGCAACAAAGCTGGACATGAACGATCCAGGATTGGTGGCCAGTAGAGCCATCGCGGAGTGTCCACATTCTAAAGACCTTGCCCACTTCAACATTTTGAAACGTTGGAGAGATACGAATGCTGATTCAGCATCAACTGGTAGATTATTGGATCTCGTCACAAAGAAACAACTCTATAGACGACTTGGCCTTGAATCGGAACTATTTAAAGTCGTCAAAACACATAGATACGGTAAACATAAACGTGTTACACACAATGGGTTGTTCTTGCATCTGTCTGTCGTTCGCAGTAGGTTAACAATTCATTTACAAGATAATATCTTTGATTTAAATTTCCTGAAACTAATGCGTACCACCAACATAATGCGTGGTTTTGAAAGCGGGGTGAACGTTTACATTAATTGAATATATATTTAAAGGTATCGACGACTATCTTGAATCGTTTAATTTGAAACGCTATCTACATTAAGTACAATTTATTATAAAAAGGCAGTTTCTTTTTGATCAGACGAACTAATGCGATTGTACGTTGTGCTTCCGTCGTCGTTCGCTATTATATTCATGTTTAAACGTCAACCTAACTTAACGGCATTGAGTATTATCCAAATGTATCGCAAAACATGGCTTCTGGGCATAACTTATTTCTCGTAATACACTACTGTATTACAGATGAAAATGAGGGCCGAATCACTGTGTTTGTATACAGTAAACCATTTAATCCCAATTGTTTGCATGGTATTTCATACGATACGTGTAGACACCTTAACTATTTATCATTAGTTAAAATCTTACTTCATACAATGCATGTTAGTAACGTTAAATTTGGTTTAAGGTGTCGCATTGGTGTCGCCTTATTTGTAGGGCGAACGCATTTACAGCCGCGTATGGTAGCGACGTCATGTAAACAACAAAACGACCTCATGATTTCTCTTACAAATTGGGGCCGTATATGGAATTGGACCACCATTATTTTCACATAGACCGTAATGTTAGCTCTACACAGAATAACACTTACCCTAATGCTCCGTGACACTTCAAATATCCATTAAAATGTATATACGTGACGACAAAACACAAAAATAGCAAAACAACAATGACCATAACTGCTCTATGCACCAGCATTTGGCTCAAAATGAAAGTAGATGACCTTTTTTGACAACAACAGCCAAACCACACCTCATTTTGTTTAAAATCTTACCTCATACAAAGTAGTACCACTCAGCACTCTAATGACTGATTCCTTTGCATTTTGCACCCATATCTTCGGAAATCTATCCTCAAAACAAAAACAGTAAATATACGTACCTCTTTTATGTACTAAATCAATTACACAGTCCCAAATAACACCACTGATGGTACTACTTTCGAGTACGACCATTTTCAACTTTTGACCTCTCTGGTTACCGGTCCAAGTCCTATATAAGGTAAATTCACAACATTAAAGTGAAACTATCACATCGTAGATGTGTTATGTGATAAACAGAACCGTTAATGAGTGACTGTGTATTATTGACTTTAATAAACTCGTCTGATAAAAAGATGTAATACTCGGCAGAGCCTCTTTTCCTATCATTTTATCCAACTCGTTTATTAAAATCAATAATACATAGTCACTCATGTAAGATCCTCTATATGGATTGAATGTTTGTTTCATATAATAAGCTCGTATACGATGTCCATATTTAACACATTTAAAGAAGGATGAAACTATCGGACAGGGAAAGCAGCATTCAAGGACGACAGTCAACCACAAAACACAAAAACAAACACGCAAACAGACAAACGAAAAGGCAAAATTAATAAAAAAATGCAAACGACAGCACAAACACAAAAGGGTTGACAATAGGGCTACCGCCTTGGAACGGTCAGTGGCAAAGTAGCCCACTGGGGGTTTAAACCGGTTCTAGGATGCACCAAACCTCATACTTACCCTACTGTCATCCCATTAAAACAGGACAGTGTAAATAAAGAAATCCCCGCCATGATCTAATCTCTAACCAACAAGGCAGCATCAATAGGCAATATAAGTAAAACACAAATATGCTCGTGTAAATATAATACAAAAAAACAATAGCCTAGAAAGCCACAAAGAAGGTACTCAATGACTTGGCAGAAGCCAGAGCAGTAAGAGAATACACCATTAAGGGCACGACAAGAAAGATCATGGACAAACATCAAACGCCACCGTCCCAATGGGTTTTAGGTAGGCGTCATCATAGGGTCCACAGCCTGTCCGGTCATCGTACAATTAAAGAGGAAAGCATAGTGGCGAACTGTAAAAGGGTCCACCACCAAGCATGCAGTACGTTGCAAAATGATAGGGTCATAACCTCTTTTGATAAACTTTTTAACAAGTTTAACAAAGATAGTATGAAAGTGACCAAGAATCTTACGAAGTTTATAAATCACATCACCATAGAAGTCAGGTTGTGATAGTCCTTGTCGCAGAAGAGTCCTTAAATTACATTTATATTTGGAAAGAAGATCAGGGTTACAATAATACAATTTTGCAAAGGTTTTACGAAGTTTATGGTAACGGTAACCCTGATTATGTAACTTTTTAGTTATACAACGATTACGAATATTAAAGTCCTCAACTCGAGTACAAGCTTTAGAACAACGAATAAGTTGAGACAGATAAACTCAACTAAAAATGTTATTTACCTTCGTAATGCCAAAATAAGTGAATGTTAGCTTAATTACGCAATACACTTAACAATGGTACATGCATTAGTATATGTTTATGGAGATGTGACCTATATCCTCTTTAGAAGTTAAAGGGGTTGGCATTAACTTGACAACATCCATCAGGTAAATTCTTTAAAAAAAGATACCACTCTTTAGTATTGCAACGTACTTCATTTTTAGTGACTGACACATCATCTGTCGGTATTACGCATTTTTTTCTTGTGTGATGACTGGACAACCTAGTTGGATTCTATGGTTTGACCTTCTAAAAACCGGAAAAAGGAAAATAGGTGCGTGAACTTCCGTTTCGTGCTTCAAGTTCGGATTCGTACCCTCGATTGAGTGTATCTTTGGCTGAAACTGCTATGGTTATTGAGTACCTTTTCTGAAGGTTTATATTTATTTTAATATATCTTTGCAAGAACATTTAAGTGTATCGTTTGCTAACTTGTCAATTTGGGCGCTGAAGGCAGGGAAGTAGCGACACTTTGTACACATAAAATCGATTTAAACTAATCGATAGACCGCATTTCCTGTCGACCGTTCTAGTTCGTAACCTTGTCATCCAGAATCATGCGGGAGGTCGTAATCATACAAACGGTTTATAAACAAATGGCATTAGTAGCTCATGATAAATGACTTCACAATAGCTTGCGTTTAGTGCTGTGTTAATACCGCCAAACGTCTTTGCGCGCTACAGATCAATAGTGTGTATACTTACTGGTCCTTTGTGATCATCGAACCCATTCATATGTCTTTAATATTGACTTGAGGGGTGAAGCATCTAATCGTATCGCTCATGGACAGAGTCTATAAACCTGAGTTTTCTTTTTTTCTTTTTTGTTTATGTTCGTTGCTTCAGAAGAATCCCCTTTTTTGTATGTAGTACCCTTTTTGTTGGATTTATGGAAATATGGCTGAAGATAATTTAAAAATGAGTAACTGCGACGTTTTAACGTCACTGATTTAGTAAAATAAATTAGTTTCAGATTGTTTTAAACAGTACTTTCATCAACTTTGACATGAGTTTGTGTGCCTATCAGATTTAGATTGAGATGCGTAATTAAACTAAGGCTACCATACAGATTTATGACCCTTAGTTATGCTGAAAAAAAAGTGAATTTCAGTTTGTTTCACACAACAGTTTTATATCTTGTTTGCGGTAGAGCAGCGTGAGACGGACCTTATGACGCAGACTCTCGCACAGTCCGTTAGAGTTGACATGAAGGACTATTTGTATCGGGGCTCAGTGTAATTAAAACCAGTAGAGCGTCTTCATGAGCTCCTTTTTGATATCTGTCCCCGTTTCAGTATGGCACAGTATTTGTCCTTTTGTTA